>VZRQ01008601.1:662147-759730 GCA_013397975.1 Machaerirhynchus nigripectus | reverse complement strand
GGCTGGGGTTCGCCCCCCGGGCTGACGGCGCGGCTCAGCCGCGGCCCCGGGACGTTTCCGGGCCTCCGCCGGGCCTTTTGTTCGGCGCGGTGGCTCCGGCCGGGCGGGGTCTGTCACCGCTGCCCCTGGGCAGCCGGGCAGAGACGCTCCCCGGCCGGGCAGGGTCGTCCTCGCCCCCCGCCCTCGCCCGGGCGGGCGCAGAAGGCGCAGCAAGCCAGTGCCCGAGCGGCCCGGGGGCACCTGGAGCAGCTCCTGATGCTCCTGTGCCGGGCTGCGGGTCCTGCCCTGGGCTGTGCAGCCCCGATCCTCACCTGTGCTATGGTGTGGCCGGCGAGGTGCACCTGCCCTCCAGCCCTTCCCCCGTGTGAAAACTCGGCGGTGGGGGGGGGGAGACGCCGCCGTTCCCCCCTCGCCCTCGGCCTTGCATTTGGTGGCAGGAGGGCAACCCCTCCGTCGGGCTCCGATAGGGATCCTGCGGCGGCATCGCGCCTGCCGGGACCACGGGTATGTCAGGATGCAAAGAACTTGTGTACATAGGGGTACAAGACGTGTTAGAAGGAAATGCATCTTCCCGTGTGGTCACTGTTGGCCTTGTGGCACGTATTGTCAAATGGCTAAATGTGTCATCTGCGATGAGCGATCATACACCGGCTGAGCCTTCATGGCCGCGGGCTGGCAGCGTTCTTCCCGCTGCGGTGGGGTGGACGTGCACCATGTGAAGGGTACGCTTATGTCCTGTTTCCTCAAAGCTTTTCTGATCTCACGCCGGTTGTAACAATCAGTAAGCAATGCCTGCCACAAGAAGTAAAACATTAAAAGTAACCTTTTTGGTCTGTTTCTTTCATGGTTGTATTTAAGTACACCAAGTAGAATCTGGGTGGGCATGTGTTCACACACAAAGTAGTCAAAAGGCAAAGGTGTCTTGTAGGAAAGCCTACCTGTCTGACATCAAATGTAATACCAGATTTTGCCTTTTTTAAAGGCTAAAACAATAGCAGTTCTGGAATAAGAACCACTAACTGTATCTCAAAGGCCACTAAACTTTGGGTATACTGAGTTTATTGATAAGCATGCCAGAAAGCCAGAGCTGTGTTTGGCCCATGAAGCTAGCCCTTTAGATACCAAGGTAATATAAAAATCTACTGTAATGTTTGTATCATATGGAAAATCTCCTTTACGTATGTGATCAGAATGGTGAGGTGTTGGCAAAATTAGTGGCTTTCAACTGCCGTGTTGATCTTGTCTTCTATTGTCAAGCTCAATTCAGATGGCATGGAAAGGCTTGTCTCAGTAGCTGCTACATCCACATCAAGACTGATGGCTGATTATTTGAGTAATAGCAGCTATGTCAGTGAGTAGAGAACATTTTTATTGAAATAGAAATGTCTAATTTTATCTTCCACGTAAGAACATCTGAATTTTCATAGTATCATTTTCCAAAGCCTGATTACAAGCCTTGTCTTTACTCTTTGGACATGTACACTGGTACAAGGGCATATGTAGAGCTGATCTCATACTTAAGTGTATTCTGCTTCCTAGTTACGAGCTACTTACTGTGAACCTTTTTTTGAAAGTTTTGTGATGCCAGCTTATAGCCTTGAATAAGTTCCTGAACATCAGGTGTGATGATTTTCTGGGGAAAAGAGTTTTTGTACCAGGTACATTCCCAGTTTGTATGCACAAAGTGCTAAATGGTTGTAAAACCCAAACTAGCTGTTTTCCCTCTTGCCCTTTTAGTACCATGGTCATAGTTGTAGGTACCAGTGAAGAGCCATTGCCAAAGTTCAGGGAGGTTTGCAGATGACTGTCTTTCCATTTGTGGCTGGGAGTAGACTAATTAAAAACCAAGGGCTTGAAATAAAGGTAGAGGTTAGAAAGCCAGAGCATGCCATTAGGGAAAAATTGCTTCAGCTGCAGTATTTATTGTTGGATAGGTTACATGAGACTAGGGTGGAGAACTCTCCTCATGGTGGGACAGATCAGATGAGACTTAGTTAAGATGTTCAATGTCTGTGTTAACCAAATAAATAGGTCTTGGGATTTGGAGCTTTTTGAAGGTGGGATTTGTAATCAGCGTTCTGATTAAGGAAGGGATGAGGAGGGATGTTTTGCATCAAGCATTTCTCTTCCTCATTGCTCTCAGACATATGTTCAGACAGTCCCAGCTTCAAGTTCTCCTCAGCCAGACTGATTACGTAATTTGTGAATATGAAAAGTACTGGCAATTAAGCTCTGCACTTAGCACTGTATTTAGAAAATTGAATTACTTTTGTATGCAGATCTCTTGTGGCCTCTGAAGGTCACAGAGGTATCCTCCAAGTTTCAGCAACTTGTTTTCTTTAATAGGGTAAAATTCTCACGAGTTGTTTGCTTTTGTCAGTGTTGGTGCTTCGAATCCCAGCAGTGATGGGGTTGATGGATAGATGTCCATGAAGGCACACTTTAGAACCTTTACCTCTCTAACTTCCCTCAAGTATGTAAAATCTGACAGGTATTTCAGATGAGGACTGAATTATGGTTTTGTGGGGTTTTTGTTTGGTTTTGTTTGGGTTTTTAAATTGTTCTAACAGGTGTTCCAGAAGTTAAATTTGTTTTAATGCTGAAATGAATGTGTGAAAATTTTAAAACAAACAACAAAAAAAAAGCCCCCAAAGTAACCCTTAAGCTGAATTCCTATTGGCACTGGTGATTTGTTTGGTGACTACACAAAATACACGGTGCACGTTTTTCACATGAATAAGTCCTGTGTAAAACCTAACAACAAACCCCTGGTGAACAGGAATTTAGGAGTTATATGAAGAGGTAACATGAACCCAGGGAGAATGTAAGCATAATCAGTGTCATTTGGGAAGGGATTAAATTTCTTTATAGCCTGTAAACTTTGCTTCTCAGTAGAAGATGAGGATCATTCATTTGTAGCTGCTAGGGAGGTCTTTTAAGAGAAATCCTAGAATATTCTGTTGTAGTGCTGAAGTCTAGTATTGCATTTGTCTGCTGCAGTGTGTATTGGTTTTAACTTGTATTTCAGTTGGTCTTCCTATTTTATTAGTTGATCAAAATTAATAAGTTACAAATAATAAAATAACAGTTGAGTAATAAACAGCACCCAATTCAAATACTAGCCTACTAATAGATGAATATGCACAGGATATCCCACCTTCGCAATCCCAGAATGAGATTAGGTAGATAATTATTTTCCAGTATGATGGTGAATAAAAATTCAGATGTTGCTGCTTAGTCAGAATGTGCAGTGTTTTTTCCCCTCTGTGTGCATGGAGAACAGGAGGGTTGATGCTTGAGTGCTGCTGTTTGGAATTGGCTGCAAGCAGCCATTCCATTACTTTGTGGAACCTAACTTCACAACCATTTCAGATGGACATTCTGCAAAGCCTGCTTTTCTGGACAGCAGAGTAACAGCTCTGAGAAGACCCTCCAGTTCTGTTTGGTTTTTTTGTTTGTTTGTTTTTAAACTAGCTATCCCAAGCTTGCAGTTTTAACAATGATGATAAAGTTTAGATGATGCAGAAATAGTCTTTATAGTCCTTCTCTCTTTCCTCTTGCACTGCCATATTGCCTCTTCTCATTCAGCTGCAAATTACTAATGACACTCAAATCCAAAGGTTTATTTCGTTGAGACCACAAATGGACTCCTCAGAGTAGAAGCTAAATTGCTCTAAAGCAGTACAAAAAATGTTGCTTTATTTTAGTGGAGGAGCCAGTTGTTTACTCAATACTAGGTAGTGTTGTAAAATGTTAATGAAGATGAGGTATTTGTTGATCTTTATCAATAATCAAATCCAGGTAAGCACTAGATTTTGGTTGGGTTTTTTCCATGTTTGTATTGAACTACTAATACCTGCAAATGCCTAGTAACTGATTTCTCTGAGTCAGATGAACAAGTTACCTAGGTGATCGGAGGGTTTAAAACTGCAGTCTTTTTCTCCTAAGCATTTGTGTTCACCCTTTTGGCATCTAATACCTTTCACTAAGTGGTTCAACTTACCTTTAATAATGTGTGTATGCACTTGAGAAGTGATGAATTCATATGCTGGCTTTCCCTGCTGTCCCACTTGGGTCTTGTGTCTTTTTTGCCCACTTGTGTCTTGAGATATTGTTAATTGCCATGTGTTTCTCCCTCTCTCCTCATTTTTCTCCCTTTTTTTTTTTTTTTTTTTTCTTGAAACACCACACTGATGCCTTCTCCTGCTTGAGACTAAAACTGGGTTTATGAAGCTTTTAGGGATGGCTGTGTCAGCTTTCGGCTAAGTGAATGGTTTCAAATAGCAGTTTCTGGTAGCAATGAAGTGCAATTTTACAATTTTTAATTGTAATGGTTAAGAGAAGCTTGGCTACATGTATTTGTGTGCTGGAGAGCAAGAAGAATTGTACATTTAGAGTTTTTTGCAAATGTAAGGAATCTCCAGTGGTTTTGGTAGATGGAGGAACAGAAGTGCTGCTCTGCTTCTTGTTAGTACAAACTTCAGATTAGTTTTTTACTCTTGTCTCCTGTGGGCAAAGCCAGTCTTGGCACAGGAAGAAAACCAAGAAGAAAATGCATGCCAAGGAAATGCTGTGTGTAGGTCATGTCATTATAGGAGTGTGCTGTACCTGGCAGGTTGGAGGTTCAGCTTCAATGGCATTTCTTAACAGCCCTGCTTGAAGTCTGGCCATTGAATAGCAGTGTGGTTGGGAGTGATGCTTCTATTCCACATCTCAAATTCCACTACACTGGATCAACACCGTTGTTGGGAACCTTAAGCTTGTAATTTAGGGAGAGTTCTTCCAGTCAGCCAAAGGCAAACTAAGTAATCTCTCAAAAATACCTGCAACTTGAAATCAAAGTATGCACTTCCAGCATTTCTGTTGGCTTATACACTCATTACCTTATGCAAGCTGCTTTTTTTGTAGAATCAATTTTCCTTTGCTCCAGTATATATATCTGTTCTGCCTTTAGATACAAAGAAAGGCAACTTCTGAGAGAACTGTGCTGTTGGTATTCTGCTTCTTCCACAGGTCCCAATGATTTTATCATATACATGCCAGGAAGCGCAAATAAGGGAGGCAAGAAGTCTGTGTAAATTGTTGTATTTACTAGAAAAAAAATCAGTTTAATAATACTAATATAATACATGTTAATAATATACACTAAAACATTTTTTTTTAAGAAGTGCCAAAGAGAACCAAGTGCTTTTTTTTCTTCAGAAATTCCAGAAATGTTATCCTGAAGGCTGGTTTACATTAAGCTTTCAGTTAATGTAGTATCTGGCTTGCTGTGCATGGGTAATAAGCATTATACACATGCTTTTTACAAATACTATCTTTAGTTTTATTAGAAACTGGAAAATACGTATGTATTTTTTAATACAGAGCCATAAGAATGTGACTATACTATAATTTCTTGTTGCTTTTTCTAAGTGCATTGAACTTTCCACTTTAAAATAGTAAGGCAGAATCACAGTTGACATAATGGCATGTCTGAGCCCTTGAAAGTAATATTTTTAAGTTTCTTTCAACATAGAGCAACATTCTCATTTCTGTAAAATGCTGATGTTCTTATTCAAATATACCCATGCCACCTTGCTAGCTTGAAGAGCAACAGATCTTGAGAAAAACTGAAGGAAAAATTCATTTATGTCCAGTATAGTCTCTAAATGTGACTCCCTATTTCTTGGTGGGTCCTTACTAGCTGCTTGGGGGATTCCGTGTATTTAAACAGAGCTGTTGTTGATATGAAAGTTTTGAGTAGAAGGAGTTTATGCAGGCAGGGCACCAAAGTCCCTGGAAATCCAACACCGAAGCTGTCTTTTAATTGTTCCAGCTCTTGGTTTTTGCAGTTCTGCGAGTTGTCACTGCCTGTGCCATTCTGTGGAGGCATCCTAGGGAGTGAATTCCTGCCTGTGCTCATTATCTGTCCACCTCATGCGTTGGCAGGTGAAGCCTCCTCTGTCGCTGTGAGTAGGAACCTGCACCATGGCAAACTGCTGCTGTCATTGGTGCTTTTCAGATGGAGAGGCAAGACACGTAACAGTGTAGAGGACACCACACAGGCCTTGCTGGAGCTGGAGTGACTCGTAGGGGCCAGCCTCACCCTCTCTGCCCTGTGGGAACCAGGCTTTGAGAGACACAGTGGCAACTGAAGTTATGTTCAAGTTATGTAGAGGAAATGGAGCATGGAGGGGAAGCCAAGGGGAAGGAAGTAGCAGCATCCTTTCAACTTGGGGACAACAAAGAAACTGAATCCAATGAGGTGCATAATGCTTCCAGTTTAGTTGTAGCTGCAGGAGTGCTGAGAGCTGCTCTACTATGTGGTAGGTATAATACAACAACAGTGTTTAAAGGGGAGCTCACCTTGACAGTCCATAAATGCTAAGATAAATAAGAGGTAGAGGCATAAAGTACTCCCGCTTTGTTAAAGAAAACAGAGCCCTTTCTTCTTCCTGCAGTGATTAACAGAAATGATAGTGATACTGGGTGCTTCCTCTTGTTTCATCCCACCTTTGTGATTCTCATTACTGAAATATGGTGTCTTTCATCCTTTATAAGCAAAGATATACACAGCAGCAAGTATTTCTCAAGTGAGTTTTTGAGACTTGCTAAGAAAACAGCACCAAATTAAGTTAAAAGCTGCTTTTGTACTGCTGCTGTGAGGAAATTAAAGTATCAGTGGTTTTGTCCAGCCCTCTTGCTCTTCACCGTATTGTGAAGAGTTGTGCAAGGTGAAAAGTTAAGATCAAAACATCTCATATCTCAGTCTGTACATATCAAGTACTCCTCATGTGAAGGATATGCAGTTTGTGTCCAGGGTAGGAGGCATCTCCTCTGACTTAGGTGTCTGCAGTCTTCAAGTGTCTACATTGCAGTGAGTCACCCACGGTCGTTTTACAGACAAGAAAATCTAATCTCAGCTAATGGAGCCGAGTATCACTCCTGCCACCTGGAGTAAGCACATTTGGTCCGATGAATCGTGCTGTGTGAATCTCCACTGATAAGCATGGCAGCCTACACAACACCATTTGTATTCCCATTTAGTCAGATGAATCCTCTCTCAGTGTTGCCTCCCTTGGTGTTGCCCTCTGGCTTGGCCTTGAGCTACTGAATATATACAGTGTAATAAACTATGTGAAGGAACACACACTTGGATTACCTGGCTGGGTTATGTGCTTTTCAAGACTCAAACAAGAGTTACTGTCTTATTTACATTTCTGAACCATTTGTCTTTGTAGCATTATGCTTATGAGCCTAAGTGTTTCACTCCCAGGAGTAAATAAACAAAAAGGTTTAGAAACAAGTAGGGAGGCTTGTAGGGTTGTTTGGACTTGCCTGTATGTTTTGCCATGTTTTTAATTAACTTTGTATTCCCAAGGGTTGATTTATTCTGGATTAAACTTCATTGTTATTCTCATCCTTGTCTGTTTTCTCATACTGGCATTTGTGTAGCAATGTGGTAAACCAGATCAAGGAAGTTATCCAACTGAAAACTCCTGTATGCATCAGCTCAGTCTTCAACTGGATTGTTTCCCTGACTGGATTAATCAGAAGTTACACAAATGCTGTTGCTGGTGCAGCAGAAAGGGCTGGGAGGAGCTGGTAAGGGAAAACAAGGACGTCATGGCAGCAGTGCCAGGTGATGCAGGATGACATTTTTTTGTAGAACTAAAGCTTAAGACGTAAGGCACAGCATTTAGAAAGGTAACTGTTCTAAAAGTTACTACTTAAAGGAAACTGCTCTTGTCTGGAAATATGATGCCACCCAATTGCTCAAAGTAAAAGCATAAAGAATTTCTTGAAAAACCTATTTGCTTACAGTGGACAAAAAACTGCTTTATACAGTTAATGCTGGCAGACCTGCACCTGGGTGCTGGCAGATGATTTAAGGAACTTTCAGTTGTAACTGTCTCTTTCAGAGCACGTTTTTGTCCCTGCCTAAGATTTCCAGTCTGTACCCTGCATGGAAGTTTAAACAGACTTTCATCTATAGTTTCAACTCAAGTGTAATGTGACATGTAATGCTCAGGACCATTTCTCCCAGTTGTAGGGCAACAGGTGAGTTAGTACCTGAATTATCTTTTCTGTGGATGTTCTAAATGGCTTGGGAGGAAATGATGTATTTAAGTTCATTTGAATGCTGAAGAAGCGTGTGGGCAGTACTGGCTCTCACCATAGTCTTCTGGTAGAGTAACTTTTGCCAGCAAGTCATCAGCGTAGGATTTGACATGGTTAGCAACGCCTGGTAGTGTCTGGTCGCTCCTCTCTGATCTGTCAGCTGTAGTGATTCCCACCTTCCTTTAGTTAATTGCCTTATTTTCGTTAGCTAGTGCACTTCTTCATTGATGTCTCCAAGATTAGAGTGTCTGCTGGGAGTTAAGAGCTTTCCACTCTTTATTCTCCGCTTCCTCCTTCTGTCCCAGTGCTGGCCCTCTCCTATCTTGAAAGGCTTGGTTTGTGTTTGCTGATGACAGGCAGGAAGGTGTGCTAGGGAGTGTTCATGGCCTTTTCTCGTTTCTGTTTGAGTCGGGCAAGCATTGCTAGGGCAGTAAATGGATCCAGCAGCTCTGGAGACAGGACTGATAGTGTGCAGGGGGTGAGGTGGACAAGGGCAGGAGCACACCGCTGGGCAGGAGGGGATAAACTTGTCCAGGCTTTGCACTGTGTTTGCAGAATGAGAGTCATCAGCTCAAGATGGGAGCTTTCTTTACTTCCTTCTGTGTTGTGCTCCTGGCAAGTTCTGAAACCTGCTGAGCAGCATGCTGACCTGGACAAATATTAGAGTAGTTAAAAAGGCTACTTGGGGTAATAACATTGACAGACACAATGAAGCACAGCGATATACTTGCTCTTTTAGCTTTACTGCTAGCACCCAGAATATTCTTGCAATATTCACAGCTTATATCAGCATTTGAAGTCCTGGCAAATAACTTAAACTTGCGTCGGTCTCTAGGGTCATGATGTATGATTTACAGGACCTAGGAACACAGGTTTTGAAATGAGAGCTGTATTTTTGTTGTTTTGTGGTGTACCTGTGTGTGGGGACAGTTATATTTTCCCTACTACAAAAACCTTAATTTGAAGACACTCATTTTCTTCAAAAGTTAACTATCCTATAACAACAAAGGAATTTTTACTTCATTCTTTAGTATACTGATAGTTGAAACTTTTTAGAGGGAACTATGGCATTAGACTTAATCAATGTAAGTATTGTTGTTAGCATGTTACATGAAAATGAAATATTGGTTGCTTCAAGCAGCCTAAAGCAGTAGGAGCTAGAAGTTAAAATGGGATGAATTTCAAGTTTGCGTATTGCTGTAAGCTATTGAGTTATAACTGCAGTGAGCTTTGGAATATTAAATTAGTAAAAGTACTTTAAAAATCAGTTGTTGAAGGAGGAGAATCTGACATACTAAAGTTCTTGATGAAAACAATTACCTTTTCCAGACATTTGATACAGCCTTCCTTCTTCAGGTCAGGTCAGACATGAATACTTACCTGCTCTATGAAGCTTTACCTCAGCAAAAACTACTTGCCATTCTTCAGCTATGTTCAAAATCTTGGTGGAGATGTTGTTTTAATTAGTAATTTTACCTGTGTGTAATCTTTCAATGAATTTGGCGGGTGGGGGGATGGGTGTGTTTCATTTGTTTGGGGTTTTTTAAGGCATGGTTTTACTATTGCTGCTTAAAGAGCTGAGTGAGCCCTCTCAGTAGATGTTGTCATTAGAAAGGGGGTCAAAGTAGTGTAATTTCACAAGCTGACTTGCTATGGACAGAAAAATAGCCTTGAGTTTTGAGGGGTGAGGGACTAGGTAAACAGAGTAGAGCAGTGTTTTTGGTGGGTTCCTAGAAAAGTAATGGTTATTCCCATGTGCAAGTTAATGCATGCTTTAAAATGTACTTTTCATTTTTCTGTGGTGAAAAAAAAAATTTAAAGAATGTATATAAGCTCTCAAGATCAAACTCATAAATAAGTGATAGACCTGTAGGTTCCTTCAGAGCAGTCGAGAATCTTTGCTTACCATAGATGATTGCCTATAAGCAAAGATGCTTTTTAATATCTGATGCATTCAAGGATCAAGTCTTGCATCAGTTAGCTGCTCGGAGTGATCAAGTGTCATCTTCCCTTATCCCTGGCCTAATTGCATGGGGGGAAATATTAAAGCTTAAATTCTTATGGCCAGGCTCTCTCAGGTGTTTCTTCAGTCCAGGTACTTTGTGTGCCTCTGGTGATGTTAGCATTTCCAAGAAGGAATAAATTGAATGGGAGGAAAAGTAAGTGTACAGCACTGTTTCCTTACCATGATGCTGACATGGGGCAGAAAGTCTCATGGCCTCACTGTTACTTCATGCTACTCTGTCTGCTGCTGCTGTACAGGTTAACAGTTAGTAAGGATATACTCAAAACAGTCCATCCTGGCAGAGCCTTGGTGCTGGGGCTGGCTCTAACCAAATGGTATCTGACAGTAATGGGTTGCAGGTCACTGCTTACTTTCTGATGTGTCTTTGTGGGGACAGTAAAATGCAGCCTTCATTACTCCAAATGTTGAAATTCAGAAGAGCTTTTAACAGCCCAAAGGCTTTGAAGGCGATGGATATGTTTGCCAAAAGGAACAGCACTTTCTCTTGCTGTTTTTAATCTTTTAAGTTGTTGTTGTAGCTTCTTGAGTGTATAATAAAAGTAATAAAAGTTCAGATTAATAAAAGAGAGTATCTTCCTTGGAAAAGAAAGGCTCATTGCTTGTTCTCTAGTCACAGGATGAGGAAAGTATGTCTGTTGTGCATAAAATAAGGTCAGGAGTAAAGAGAAAGTGCAGTGACCATGATGGTATGTTGTCTAGGTCAGGGCTGGGAAGTACATCAAGCCCACACAAGAGTTTGTTCTTAATTCATGCCATTTGTACTTCAGTGGTTAGGGAACTTTCAATGAATTAAGTGATACTTAGTAATGAAGTTTCTGCTTGGACCCTTGTGAAATAATGTTCAGGTTTATTCCCCCTCTTCTTGCAGTTCCATGCTTTTCTTTGTCACACCTGCATGAGTGTAAAGAGTGAAGCCAGAAAGTTCCCTGGCAATGGGCAGCACAACGGTGTGTCAGCAGTCTGGGCTTGCTTTCAGCCTCCTGGGAAGGCAGAGCCCCACCTGCTACACTGATGTTCAAATCTGAGAGGCTTTTTTTTATGTACACAGCAACTTGTCCCTCAAATGAATGGCAAGCTTTGTTTCTGATATATGTATGTGAAGAAGCTAAGAAGATTAAAAAAGGGGGTAAAAAGAAAAAGCATAAAGGTGATAGGAAGGCATATTAAAGTTCCTATATAGATAATGAAGTTTGAATGGATTCCAGCCACGAGTACTAAGATCCTTCTTCCTTTTCTTCTTGCACTTTCCTTCACCTTCCCTTTCCTACTGACTTGAGCTAATTTTTAACTTTATTTCATTTTGACAGAAGTTAACCTACATTTTAAAACATAGTCTTGTAAACAAATTTGTATTTCAAACATACTCACAAAACTTGATGTTGCGGGTAACATCAGAATCTCATTGCATGCTCTGAAGCAGCAGGAGGATAAAACACCTCAAATTGAAGGTGCTTTTAAAAAGTCAGTACTTGTCTGTAGTTACAACGCAGAAAATACCATAGAAAGCAATTATTTTCATCCATAGAGTCAGACAACACTGATAAAATGTTGATTTCAGAATTTTTCTGATAATCAATTGCATTTGTCAATGTTCTCCATGCTTATAGTATAGTATTTGGTTTAACATTTTTGATACTTTAAACCCAAACTGATGACCTGTGATTTTTATGAGGTAGCTGTGTATTCACTGGACTTTGCCTGAGGTCGAAATAAAAAACTCTGTGTTTTATACCACCTTAAAAAGAATAAGGAAAAAGAAAAGAGCTTAATTGTAAGTCCATTGATCCCTTTCCTTGTCATGAATTATTCACATATTAGTGTGATTGGTTTTTTTAGGGGGGGGATTTAAGCCTTGTAAAGAGGAAAACAAATATGAGCATAGTAATTAGTATTATTATAATACCTAGTTGTCTTCCACACCTCAGTATGTCTTAAATACCAGGTTTTTGAGACAAAAAATGTGAGTTGATAGGATTAGTTTCTCTGAGTGACTCTTGAAAAACTATGTATTTGTTTGTTGGAATCCTGTCTTCTCCTTATTTCTGCTGAGAAACTGAGATGGCTGCAGTTGGTTGGAGGCCTCAGCATTCATGCACACATGTGCAGATGTGCACACATGCTTGTCTTATAAGGCCATATGGAATGAATCAAAGCTTACCTCACAGTAGTAAAACTGTAATGCATTTTCCACCATTTTCAGTTATGTGTTCATGGCATGATACTCTGTACTTCGAATAACTTACAGTGTGTGTCCTTTGTAAATGGTCATTATTCTGTGAAATTAGTATGTTCTCCAGGATACTTAGCTTCAGTTTTGTCCTGGGATTGCTGCACGTATTTCAATAACAGCCGAAGTTGTGTTGTCTTTTCTGCTCACTGGCTTTGTTCAAAGTAGCTTTGGCTTGCAGATGCATGCAGATGTGTTTGTTCTTTCTTGTTCATGGCAGTACATTTGCAACAAACCCTTGCTAGCAGATAGAAAGCATGTGAACTAATTGAGTGTATGAGTTTGTGTACTTCCTTGTTCAGGATTTTTAAACAATCTGAGACCCTTGATTAAACACTGCTGGCTTCTGGCTGGTTTTTTTTCCCTGCAGTTGTCATAGTGTCTCGTACTATCATTGGGAGTTCTTAAAAATTTCCGACTTTATCAGAAGAAGTGGATTTTAATATTAGACTTTTAGATCTTTTATGTAAAACTATAGCACTTAAAATTTTTTCTCTCATTCTAGTAGCTCAAGACAATTCAGCCTTTAGGCTGTGATAGTGCCTTTGATACTATTAAAAATTATCCTTTCTAGACACACAAATACACTTAGCATTAAAATGGAGAGCTAACCTACTGTTTATATTTTTATCTGTATTAAGATAAGTAGAGTGGTTAAGATACCCTAAAAATTGACCAGATGCTGAATCGGATGTCTTAGTCTGTAAAGGACATTACTGAAAATCAATACTGGTAAATTTTTCTCCTTGGTTGTGATAGTAGGTCCTTGGGTTCTCACTGTTCCTGTGTACTTGTTTGGAACTGGTATGCTGTCATTTTTCCTCTATCAGGAATATAAAAGAACAAAAAAAGGATGCATATTTAGGTAACATGATGTGTCTTGTACATTGTTTTTTTTCTTTTTTTTTTTTTAATGGTTTGTAAACACTCCAAGCCATCCCTTCAGAATATGTCTGGTAGTTGAATCTTCTGCCATGCTTGTAATTTTTGACAACACAATTTCAATTGCCAGCAGTTCTGGTGTAGATAATCACCTTGGTGGAGTGGCCAGTAATTTCTTCATGTAGTCATGATGACCTTGACTTTTAGAGGAGATGAACGTGTGTCTTCCTCAGTGTGCTGCAGTGGTTGTCTTAGAGCAAGCAGCGCGCTTAGGCCAAAGTATCAAGGGGCTGAATAGTTCATCAGGGAGTTTTGTTAAGAGTTGCTTAGTTATTTCATGGTTCTTTTTTTCTGGAGGCTGTCCAGACACGTCCTTGTGTCGATTCTGGAGACATTTTATGCACTGTCAGTTTCACTTGAACTTGCCTCTGACCTGTGTTTTCAACTGTACATGGCAGAAGTTCTGTTACCTGGGTGTTTACTCAAAGAATCGTGGAATCATTTAGATTGGAAAAGACCTTTAAGATCATCTAGTACAACAGTCCATCACTAAACCGCGTCTTTAAGTGCCGCACCTACATCTCATAAAGGTGTTAGCTGGGTCCCTGCTAGTCACTGTAAGTCCCTGACAACTTGGCAGTGTTTCAATTTGTTGTTCCAGTTGCTTGAAATACAGCTGCATTTTAGCTTCTGAAGGACTCGAATCCATGTGTCCTGTTCCTTTCTCAGATTCCTAATCCCCAGCAGAAGAGATTGAGAATGATTTGGTTGTTCAGTAGTTCCTGGAGAGATGCTCAATGTGTAGGCATTTTGCTGGCCTTCACTACCGCAGAGGGATGTCAGAGATGAGGCTTTAGCGAGCCCTGTGTTTCTTTGTTGTTCATACTTGAGGGAAGCTTGGTTAGCTCGACAGCCATTGCAATATCTCATGGCTACCAACTGCTGTTGTGTTGGCCATTCCTTTGTGTTCTTGACACTTTGCATCCAGGCTTAGAAGGTGTGTTGTGTTGGCTTTCTGTCACCTGAGGATCCTGAACTGCAGCTTCTTCAGTGTGGGCTGGTATGGCTGAATGTACAGCAGTGAGCAGGCTGTGCTCCTGTTCTTCACCCTCATCCACACCCCACTGCTGCTGCTTTTTCGATAAAGCATCCGGATGGTATGGATCTCTGCAGTAATTAAAAGGATGGTTCTTATTAACATTTTGTGAACTCATTGGAGAAAATGAAAAAACATTCATCTCACTGGCTCCTGTTCAGAAGAATGGTGGCTGCTGTGCAGTTGTTTTTGCCTTGCTGCATGAGCTTGGAACAAATGTCTCATTGTTTTGCTCTCAGTACTTGCAGATGCTGGGCTTGCAGTGCTTACCACCGTTGTAACTTCTTGCGTGGCTGTTAGATACCTGGAGATAGCAGTAGTGCATGAGGGCCCCAGCTTGTGACTGGGGTTCTGCTGGGCTGTCATCTGTCAAGGTGTTGTGGCTTCTGATGTTTTCCATTGCCAGGGAACTAGATAGAAGTTCTGCTTTGTGACCATTTCTAACGCTGTAAGGCGTGCAACAGAGAAAAGCAAGTAATGTAGAAACAGGAAAAAAGTTCATCTGAAAATGCAAATACTTGAAAGAGGTAAACAAAATAGAAAACATGAAAGGTACTTACTGGTGTCTTGCTGGCTTTGGCTGCTTGTTCTAAACTGGTAGGTGAAGGTGTCCACCCTTATTTGCCAAAGGCTAGCATGCTGGGTAGTGCTTCAGAGCTGCTGTCCTGCAGTACTGAGTATGAGCTGGAGGGTAATTTACTGTTCATTAGTTCTTGATGACAGCTTGGACTTAATGGAAGTGGATACTAATAGAGGAAGTAAACTTCGTGCAAGGGTATGAAATGATGGGGTAGCATTTTATCTTTCTTTAAATGTTAACTTCTTTATTCAATTCACATTGGTTTTCTCTGCTTTGAGAGGGGGTTTGTATTGCCCAGGTATAGGGGCTTGATGTAGTGATGGGATGTTTGTATGATGGAATAACCTTTCTCAATGAGTGTGAAAAAGAGGAGCTTATGGAAAAAAAGGCATTTGTTTGAAGAACTATAAACATACACGTTTATTTTTCGTGTGCAAAACCTTCTGTTCTAGGTATTCTCTTCAAAGACAGTATCTGGTTGCTGTGTGGGACTTGCCCAGCAGGTCTTGCAATGCAGACTTTGTCTCTGATCTAAATTTGCTGTGGCTGGGTTTTAGTGCCGTATGTTGGTCTTTCTGAGCACCTTTAGCAAGAAACCAGTGTGTTGTGTGCTTGAATACTGCCTCAGACTGCTACTTTTTAATAACGGTGCTCAAGGTTTTCTGCTCTTGTTTGCCCTTTTCACTGAGTAGTCATTGGCTCTGTCCTTGTCCCTCCTCTCTGCATATCTTCTCCCTCTAAGAAATCGTACTGCTCTCTTCAGCCTTACTTGTCACTTCTATATAGGTCATGTCTTAATGTACATATTCTCTTAGTTTTGATTTCTCTGTCTGTCTGGTCTCAACCAGCTCCTGGCTACGCCGTAATTCATTACAAGTGACAGATTTGGAGGAGGAGGTCCTCTGCTGCATCATATCTCTGACTATTGTACTGATAGCAGATGATGGTGCTGTGACATTCCTCTGCTTGGGTGTTTTAAAAAAGTTCCAGGGTGGAGGAACTGACATACTCTGCAAATTTTAAAACCCAAAGGAGTTTAAAGTAACAGCTGCCAAACAGCTTTAACTCCTTACTTTCTTTCTTGGTTTATATTTTGAGTGAGGAATAAAGTTAGTATTTATTTTAAATTTAAAAAAAATGGACCTTATTGTCAACTGATGAGAATCAGATGCTGACTTTTTATTGTGTGATTCTTTAAAGAGTTAAAACATGATAGCAAGGGTGTTAATCTAGCAAATGTCTTCTGGTTGTGTTTTAAACCCAGCATGAACAAACATGGATGTTTTTAATAGAAAGACAGATATTTAATTCCAAGAAATATACAGGTCTTATGCCAGAATAAATGCAATTTGTGATTTCTGGTTAATTTTTTATTATTATTATTTTAGAATTTGTTCCTCAGGGGCCATTTGCAGACTTTGGAACACTTAGTAACTTTTGCTAATAGTCTCAAGATTTTGTGTATTACACAAACTTCAGATTTCCTTGCTAGTCATCTGTGTTTATTTGACTTTCTGAGAGCTGTTATAGGCACCAGCAATAGCCTGTACTTGATTCTTGGACTGCTGACTTTTTTTATTTTTTAACTTTTTTTCTTTGCTGTTTTGGTCTCATAAGTCTACCTTGTCTGCTTTGCTTTCAGCCTGGAGCAGGATAATTGTTACCTGCTGAACATGGAAAGCAAATATTTGTGAGCTGAAAGTAAAGAGAGGCTGTCTCATTTCTCCTTTCTGGTGTGCAGAATGACTGCATGTTGTTTTCAGAATGAGTAGTTTGGTCTGCATGGTTGCAGTTGGTGCTTGTATGTAAAACAGACGTGGGGAGTAGGTGAAATTCCCTGGTATTGTGGATCGTACCAAGTGGTCCTTCTGCCCTCCAGTCTGTGCACGTAATACTGCAGAAATTACAGGCAGTGTGCAAGATGTGCCCACAACTCTCTTTGTAGGCAAAGGCAGTGAAGTGCAGCAATATGTTAACTTCTGCGTTTTACCAAAAATGTTTGGAACGCAGTTCTGAATATGAATCATGAACCCTATGAAAGTGTAGGAGTATGGTACTGGAACAGACTGGATTTTCATCTCTTTAGCAAGTACCTTGTAAGCATTTTCTGAATCTCACTGACCTCATCTTAAAACTGAGTTCTACTTGACTTCACCATTATGAGTCAGAGGATGTTTCAAGGTATTCACTGTTATTAGTAATATTGTGCATATTTTTCAATACTTATCTGCCAGAGCAACTGAAATATTAAAGTCCATGAAATACAGCATTTTGCTGGGCTTTACTGCCATGTGCATAGACAGGATTGTAGCTCAACAACTTGAACCATCTGGTTGAGTTCAGTGAAGGTTGCAGTTGTACAAATACCCAGTTAAAAAAAAAAAAAAAAGGTAAATTTAAAATTTTACAAACTATAGCTTGGGCACATGGGGTCATTACCAAGAGAGATGCTGAAAACACTTAGCCATACAGAACCACAAGTGTTCAGAAAAGAAACCAATTAATTTTTATTCAGGTGGTAAATTTTATTCGGGTGGTAAGGTAATTAGAACCTGATAATCCCTCATACTTTCCTTCTCTAGTATTATCCAAATGATTGTAGCTTGCACATGGTCCTGTTTCTTGGAACAATAATATTTTAGACCATCTTGTAAAATTGAGAAACGGAGAGAAGCTGGCAGGCGTAAAGATTTTATCCATTTCTCTGACAGAGTTGGTTTTTCAACTTGTAGATACATCAGTACAACTGCTCTGACTTTAATTTTGTTAAGTTAATATTGAGATAAGTGAAAGGAGGGAAATAAGGATGGGTAATATCCATCAAACTGGGGAAAGGCAGGCATTGAAATAGTGTGGAGATAAGATCACAGAATGGTTGAGTTTGGAAGGTACCTCTGGTCCAGTGTCCCTACTTAGGCAGGGCCATCAAGAGCTGGTGGCCCAGCAGTATTTCCAGGCAGCTTTTGAGCATCGCCATGGATGGAGACTCCACAACCTCCCTGGGCAGCCTGTGCCAGTGCTCAGTCACCCTCACGATGAAAAAGTGTTCCTGATGTTCAGAGGGAACCTCCTTTATTTCAGTTGGTGCTCATTGCCTCTGTTCTGTCACTGAGCACCACTGAAAGTGCCTGACTTCATCATCTTTCTAGTAAAGTAGGAAGTGAGGAAAAACTGTGACATATGGTATTAGCATGATTATGCTACATTCAAAGCTGGTTTTTCCACATTGAATTTGGCTAGAAGGTGCTGCTGCTGTTAAGACCAGGAAGAGTAGAAAGACTTCTGTGTTTGAAAAAATTATCAAACTCTTACTGATTATTTTTTCACTGGAAGGATACCTGTCTGGAAAATCACATTTCCTCAAAATTAATTCCATACCAGAGCCAAGAAGTGTACAGTATGCCAGGTTATTTTGAATAGAGTTGTATTGCTTTCATAGCATTTGTTGTTAAAATATGAACAGTAATGATTCAAGGTGAACTGCCAGAAATTTTGGATGTTTTACCTTTGCTTGTGGTCTCAGAAGCAATGATTTCACGCTTCATCTGTCTATCCAGTGCTCTGGCTATGTAGGATTTAATATATACTGAGGTGTGGTGGTGCCCTGCTTGTATGCTTTTAGTGCCATATGTGTTGGCATCTATATTTTATTTGATAAGCAGTTTTATAACATATTCCTTGTACTACCTCCGTACAGCTACAATATTACCATATTTTCCTTTCAGATCTAGCATAGTCGGCTTTGGATGTTGCAGCAGTTACTGCAAGATCCCTGTTCCACAGATGGGATAACTCCAGTTGGTTTTCACCAAAACCATTGAGCAGTGTTGGTGCATGGAGTCACTGCCTGGCTGCACAGATAGAGATGAGCTGTGCTCACGGAGCACTCTGCAGTCCTTCAGCTGGAGGAGTAATAACATTCAGGAAGAGGGATGGTGCTAGGCAGCCTGAGCATGGGCATCTTTTACTGATGTTTGTGATTACAGTTTCATGCGCCTTTGGTATCTGCAGTGAGCAGCTGTTCTAGCAGTATTTGATCCCAATCAAAAAGCAGTCTTACTTTTTTGCCTCATCAGGAGGGAATGTTACTTACCTATACAAAAAAGGTTGTCATAGCTAGCCTGAGCTCGCAGCTTGGTGAAGCCATGTGGGGACTGTTTTTACTGTCTTGCTATCAGTTTGTGCCACCTGGCACAGTTCCATTACATTCAATTTTTTCCTCTTTTCCCAGAAAAGAGGAAACAGGCGCTTCAAGCCCTGAATACTCATCTAAACATCACTGTGTGATGATTGGCGATGATAAATGCATTATTAAATGCGTTTATATAATGCATTATTAATTTTTTTTTTTGTTTGTATAATGTTCGTTCCTGCCTGG
This sequence comes from Machaerirhynchus nigripectus, assembly GCA_013397975.1. Taxonomy (NCBI): domain Eukaryota; kingdom Metazoa; phylum Chordata; class Aves; order Passeriformes; family Dicruridae; genus Machaerirhynchus; species Machaerirhynchus nigripectus. The sequence continues at coordinate 740,438 of VZRQ01008601.1, read as the reverse complement.
CTTTTGTACTGCACATGAACTTGCTCAATTGTGCATTTTTTTCCTCGTGGCATAATTAACTTAGTTTTTGCCTAGTACAGATTACTGTGTTCTTTTTTGAATTTCAGCTGTGACCTAACACTTCATTCCAGTACTTGTAAAACTGTCAAAAAAGGGGAAGAAGAAAAAAAAAAAAAAAAGAAGGTGTGGGGAGGGCTTGGGGGAGGTTTCTTGATGTTTCTTACTCAAGCTGGTTGTTTGAAGGCCAGACTCTGCCATCCCCAGGTTAATCCATATGACCTGCTGCCTTACCTTACTTGAATTGCATTTCAGTGTTGGGATTTGTTGTGTTTCTTGACAGTTTGTTTTGTTAGGGAAATTGTCTGTCATTTTTTACTACTTTTGCTTTTTATTTGTGAGAGGTGGGAAATGGCTGTGGCAAAGAACATTCAGGACTGTTTTAGTTCTTTTCTACAAAGCTGAGATTTTGATAGATAGACTGTTGCAGAAGCTATTTTGGATATTTTTCCTCTAACATGTTAACATTGCACATAAGCTCCTATTAATACTGAATGGGAAGATAGTGTTGTTCCTCTTCAGATTAGGTCCCCAAACCTGTAGTAACAAAGCTGTTAGTAGTGTTTCATTAGGATCTTGCTTTACATTTGGCATTGCAAAATTATTTCTGTGTGACCAAATTCAGTAGCCTGTGAATAGATGCTGAATATTTGTATTAGTAGGTTTTCATTCACCTTTCTAATAATAACATTTATAAAGCTTTGATTTTTATAACAGTCTTTACAAAACAAAAAAACTATGTTACAGTATAAATCTGTCTATTTTAAGACCAATGACATTAATTTCTAATGGAAGCTTACCAGCTCTTAGTTACAGAGGAAGGAACAGATACAAGAGTATTGGTCATTCACAGGTTGTTTTATAAGACACCAAATGAAAGTAAACAGTGATTCTCTCTGCAAGTATAGAAAGGACCTGTTTAAGGAAAGAGTAACACTTGACAGTTTGGCCTTGAGAAAAGTATGCAGGTAAAAGAAGTAGCCATTGAGAAGTGGGGTTCTGGCAGGCAGCCAACTGTGTGGGTGTAGAAGATAAGTAATTACCTCTTTTAAGACAAAACTTGAAAATCTTGACTTTTTTTATGATGCAGGTTTCTTCTGGTAACAGAGGCCTGGATCTGAGTACCCACAAGATTCCTTTATGATCTTTATTCTAATTTAAAACATTCCTACTAAGAACAAGTGAGAAGAATAGAAACACAAAAAAAATGTGATGGTACATTGAAGGTCCAGCTAAAATAGTTTTCCTTTGTTTTTAGTTTTTGTTTTTCAGTGGAATGCAACAAAAACCCCTGCTCTAAAAATGGCCTGAGGTAACTCAGTATTTAAATAAAAAACTAAAGCCAACACAAGAAGTGGAAAAAGTGACTCTCCAATTTCTTGAGATTTACAGTTTCTTTTGTACTTGGGTTGCAATTAAGAGTTGTATGTTAGTATTCCTTGGTAATTTTTATATGGGTTACTATTTTCGAAGTAATTTTTTCCATTCCTGCTGCAAAAGAACTCATTCTCAATTGAAAGTAGTTACAGTTTTGTTCTCAGTGCACATGGAAAGTAATTAATGTGTTAGATAAGGGATTGAAAGGCAAAACATGTAACTGCATTTCAGGGCTGATGTGAATGACTATTGAATATGGAAGAATTTGCTTTCATGTTTGTGGTGGATTTGGCTGTTGTTAAACACTAATACCACTGGATAGCAAGAGGCACTGAAAAGCAAAGGAAACTTCTAAATGCAGCTCCTGATTTTGGAAAGAGTTAAATGTCTGTTAAAAGCCTATTCTACGATCACGCAAAGGTGTGACTGCTGCACACCTTGCCTTTTGACTTGATGGAATGAAATGTATCTAACAGTGCCTGTGTTCTCCAGCAAATCTGCTTGCAGAACATTAGCCTGTGGGTTTCTTTGTGTGCTCATTTTAGTGTAAAAGGGTGATTATAAAGCAGCATAAGTTGAAGCTTAAATAGACTATCCAAGTAGTCTTACCACTTGGATAAGAACAGAGAGATAATCTTTGTTTGGAGAGTTAATTGATGTCATATTTGGCTATAGTGTGATGTTATGACCAACAGCTGAAATAATTCCGAATTGTAGAAACATGAGGGGTTTTTTTGTGCAAAATGTATAAAGTTTTATTGAAGCACAGCTCATTTAGTATAGAAATCAAATTGCTTTTGAGAGGAAGTGATCTGACTTGTTTCAAGAAGCTCATAAAGCTTCCAGAATATGGTAGTTTTTTCTTTGCCTTTTGTAGTGCCAAAAATGGGACCTTGGGGCAGGTATTGACTTGGGTACATCATACTGTGGCATTTCACAGGAGAGCAACAGAAACCTAGATTTTGTCTGTGGAAAATTATGATCTTGGAAATAGCTAATGGCAGTCTTTCCCTTTAGTATGTTGTACTTTGTCCTGGGAAATTCAATCCCCTCTGCATGCTCCTTTGCCTTTATTTCACATCCATATTTAAAATGTAATATTTTATTTTAGCTCAGTTTTTCTTCATGCTTCTTAGTGGGAATTGTACTTTAGGTATTTTGTGAGAATATTTTGGGTTATGGAATACCCTTCTTCACAAAGTCTCACACAGAGCCAAGTCTGCCCAAGTTTACTGCAAATACCTGTTTAGCTATTTTCAATAATATTTAATGTTTTAACAATTTTTTAGTCAAAGAATGTTCTGTTCTTGCATTTGGCTTTGTTGTTGTTAGTTGATAGGTTAGTTGTTAGGTTGTTAATTGAAAACCAATCAAAGTGAAATTGCAGTCAAAGTAGATACCAGGCACAAGTTCTTTATCTGTTGTGTGGCTTTGTCTTGTGCCTTGCTTACTGCTCCAGTGTGGTACATACTGTACCACTGTGGCTTAACTGGCAAGTTGATCTTTTTCTGGATAGTTTTCTCAATTGTTTTCCTAGCTTTTTCTTTTGTCAGGGGAGAGGTGGCAGAGGAAATGGATTGGGGTTTTTTTTCTGGTTTCGTTTTCTCTTCTCTTTCTCCTTTACTTAAGAACTTTTGGACCTCAGCAGGCCATACTATGCCATCCCATGGCTGTTGTGTCTGTGTACAAGAAATGTAAATTTTTAACCTAGTTCAGTCTGAACTGAGAAATTTTTTGCCTAAAAAAATTTCCCCCCCTTCTCCCTCCCATGCCCAGTAAAATGGATATGGGAATTGTTTCATGGTTATGTAAGTAAGTCTCTCATGGGGAGTTCCTTGATAACCATGAAACATCTTAAAGGTTGTATGCTGTGAGCAACTATTCTCACCTGCCAAAATGCAAAACTGCGTAAGTAAAATGAATATACTGGTATTTCTGCACATGTGAAAATTGGGGTACAACTCTACTGTTCTTGGCCCAAATCACTCACCTGCCTTTACCAGTGCTTGGCTGTACTAGGACCATCATTGCCCACCATCACACCATGTCAGTGACTTGATTTGGGTTAAAAAAGAATTATCCTTCCCTTCTTAATTAATTTTTTATCTAGAGTCTATTAACCAGCCCATATATATATACGTATGTATATACAGTGCAACTGTGACCAGAATAAGGATCTTCTGGAAACACATCTGAAGAGTCTCTTCTTGTACCCACTGGAAAATTTTCATCTCCATTAGTTCTTTTGAAATTACTTTACCAAATATAAGTGCTTGACAGACGGAGCCCCATCTGTCATTATACCATTATCTGTTGTATTTCTAAATTTGCTCTCACTTGTAGTGCTTGTGAGAATACTTTGACATTATTCTTAATTGTTCCTTGGCTGCTTGCAGAGTTACAACCTTGAACAATGAATTAACTCTTGGACAAATGCATGATGTATTACATGATTTTATATAAGACAATATACTTTACCCTATCCTTTATTCTTTTACTTTCATGTATGTGTGTTATGTAACTTTTTTTTAATTAGACTGACTTTGTCACTTTCTTGCCAGTCCACAGTATCAAGCCAATGCTTAAGGCAAATACCACATTAGATACAGTAGAGGCCTGATCTGATATGGCAAATTCTATTTCCAGTCTTTTAATTGTTTAAAAATATATGCTAGTTTAAAAGTCTGATTAACTTAATCCAAACCACACTAAAACATTGCTAGTTCATAATAGTTGTGTATTTTGAGGCTGAGTGTAGATTAATCTGCATCTAAAAAATAAAAGGGTGTATGGCCTTTGGGAATGTCAAAATAATGGTTTAATCAGGTGAATAGGTTTAATTATTTCAGTAGTCACACTAGTGAATTGCAGAACCCAGCAAAAGATAATGCAGTTTATAGGATCACTGGTTTGAGTTCAGCCCATATACATCATTCAGGAGTCTCTGATCTGTAAAGTAATATTTGCAGCTGCCATTAAAAAAAAACACACCCAAACTGCCTGAAGGCACATTTTAGTGGTTCAGCCTCATTTCCCAGCGTTGTTACTTGGTTTTAGTCAAAGCACTGACTGAGTTCTGTCACAGAGGATCTATCAGGTGCAGTGTACCTACCCTCTGGCTCTGGATAACCCTAAATTTCTGTGACTAAAACCCATCTCAAGCAGAGAAACAGAAATCAATGGGTTAATCAATTCTCTGCCTCGCTTGTTGTCAGTTAAAGGACACTCTACCCTGCGTTGTAGGGAATAATTGGGATATGTTTGTTTTCTGAGGATAATACAGTCCTATTTTTCAGAAAGTTCATTCTGTAGTGGAGTTGGTTCACTTTTAATATTTCACATTATTGTTGTTGATATCTTAACAAATATAAAGTGACTGGCCAGTTAAGAGACTCTCTGATTTTAAGTAGTTGGTTGAGGAGGTTGATGGTAATTCATGCTCCACTGTAGATGTTGCCTTTGCTGTCAAGATACAACTTAACCACGCTTGACAGTGGCTTACATTGAACTTGATTTCAGACACTCCTAGAACTGCCTGGGGAAGTTTTCTGATTAGATAGTTTTCTTACCTTGAGAAAAAGCCCTTTTCAAAATTCTTATGGCCCAAGAGGCTACAACCTTCCTTTGTCTCACTGGAACTGTGATGTCTGGTTGTCTTTTTATACCTGCAAATGTGTTCATTTTCTGCTCTTTCCAGCCTGCTGCAGAGAAGATTCACTGGCAAGATAATTAGGATGTGTGGATTATGGAAAAATTTGTATTTAAAGACTAATAAAGCAACTATCATGACTTAACACAGGGAAGTAAATCTATAGAGCAGACACCTGAGGTCTATGGGTACAATTAGCACCAGGGAAGCAACACTGAGTAAAACCAAAGAAGAGCTTGACTTTTTGCTGCTTTTTTATGTAAGTGATACTGCTAAGATGTAGGGGGGCAAAAAGCTGATAGTTGGGCATAAGAAGAGAGAGGAAATATATCTTTCTCTTGGGAAAAAATGAAGTAGCTTTAGACTGAGTTGGAATCTCATCTGGTACTTTATGAAGGTCATCATGCATCAGTATTTATAGCAGGTTTCCCTCCTTTCCTCCCCTGCACACACATATGCTCACACTCGCTCTTTTTAGCAGTAAGCCAAGGCTTGGAAAAAGTAATAACCAGCATTCCTGAATCCAAGATGGAGACTTTTCCTTGTAATGTTACTTCCTGTAACACAGGATCATGAGGCTACTAAAAATATAAATGACTTTACTTCAAGTACCCATAAGTATTAACATTTCTAATGGAGTTTTTCCCCTCCTATCCAGACAGTATAGTCATATTGCAATAGCATTAATAAAGTTACAGAGCAAGAGAGGTACTGAATGGACAAATCTGCAGACCCTCCAGATCTTCCTAACCAAGCTTCCTTTAGAGAAAAGGACCCCCCTAATGGTTAATTTCTTTGATGTTATCCTTTTTGTGGGGTGTGTTGCCTAATCCAGAATCCACCCAAAATGGGTGGCATCTGTGTCCTGTTGCTGAAGGAGCTCAGAACAGTTCTGATACAGCCGAATATGAAGTTCTGTCCATTACAAGTTAACATTCTTATAACACCAGTTAGGTTTGTATTTACTAGAAATTAGTATCTTTGAGAAAAAATGTGATTTTAACAAATTGGAAAGTAATCAAATTACACTTTGAAATTCTGTGTGCTTTGCTTCCATGTGATAATTGCATCAGTGCTGTTTTCCAGTGATGTGTGCCAGAGGAGCTTTCTGTCCTCAGAAGAAAACTGTGTACATTTGTTCCTTTTGTCCCCTTCCCCAGCCCAAGGCACAAAGGCAGATGGGGGTAAGGATCGAGGGCTGTAGTATTCTTGTATGTTGTATACTCAGGAAAAAAAAATCCCTTTAGTCAAATATTCATGCAGTCAATTGAGGACATTTTCTGAAGATTTAAATTTGCTCTTTCTTCACTCATGTAGCTTTTTCCCCTCTGTTTTCCATGAGTAGGTTGTCTGAAGTCATGTGTACAGTGTATTTTATAAATGCAGACTAATGTAGTTAGTAAGCCTTTTCTGCATTCATCAAGGAGGTCTAATTGAAGGCATGCATTGAATAACTTCCGTAAATATTTACCAAAATTACAGATTACCAAAGTTTTGGTCATTTATTCAAATGCTTAAATTGACTAACAACCTTAAGGACACAAAACTATGTCAGTCATCTAAGGCAATTTAAGTTGGCTGAAAGTGAAAGATCATAGGTAGTATTGGAAAAAATACAATGGAGGAATGTGGGTTTGATTGACTTACATTATTCTTGACAGGTAAGTGATGCTGCTTTTGCATCATCACATTTCCTTCTTGCTTTCTTGTATCATGTTGACTTGTGAGCAACCACATTTTTACTTGAAAGTAAACATTTCATTGCTCTTTGAGTCCTGTTTGTGCAAAGCATGCTTTTAATGAGCATGGGCATCTAGCTGTAACAGATTGAAAACAGGAGGACTCTCACAGTAGAAGAATTTGTATTTTGAAAGCTTGCCCGCTACTATCCTTTGTTTATGACGCTGTGGTAAATAAATGCACTGCTACAGCTCTGGCTTCTGCTTGTGGTTGGGCTTTTTTGGTTGTTGTTTGGGAGGGGGATTGGCTGTAATTCAGGTGATATATCCATTATATTCATATATAGGAACTGCTAAGTAAGATACTTTCACCTTCAACTAGCATTTAATGTGTATGTTAATGTCAAAGGAAATTGAGGTGCAAGCAGTCATTAGGAGACATCAGGAATGAAAGCACTCAAAGGAGAAATGGAATCCAATTGATTTTCAAAAGCGGCTTGAAGATGATCTCTGTTAACTATGGAGAAAAGATGGATTGATTTTTAAACAAGTTTCCAGGCTGCTTTAGCGTTCTGTCTTTTCCATAGAACTCTTCCACTGTGTTTTCTTAAAGTACACCTTGCAGCAAGCTCTCTCTTCCAGCATTGTTTAGAGTAAGAAAACTTACTGCAGCACAATTTCAATGAGGTGTGTTTCTTGCTATATAAAATTGTACAGCATCCACTCTGCTTTCTCTTTTAAACACAGTGAACATCAGGCAAAAAAATATACGGTTGCAAGATATGAGACATCTCAGCAAAAATCTCAACCTTCTTCATTTTTAGGTGTATAAAAGGTGGGGTGAACATATCAAATGCAGGAGTCTTAATTTTGTAGGCAGTTTTTTTTGTTACCAGTGTGTTTGTGGATTGACTTCATGGAGATTCCAGGAAAGCTGGAATTGAAACATTTGAAAACTATAATGTTGCGTAATTTTGTTTCCTTGGATAATTTTCCTAGAAAACTTTGAGGGTTTTGTGCATTTTTTTTCACCTTCATAGTGGTATTAATATTGATAGCAGGCTGATTAAGCACATTTTTAGCAGCTTTGTAGTGTTCAGAAAGTAAAGGGAGATAATACCACTGAGGTTTAAAGACTGCTTTGTGAAATGGCTCTAAACTGACAAATAATGATTTGTTGTCTTTGACATCTGTTAAATAAATTAATACAGCTGAAGTTAATCAGCTAAAGGGAATGCTGCTCCATCAGTTTCCTTTTCCCTTTGCTTTCCAAGTACTCCTTGGAGAGACAGTTTGACCATAAACTTTTTTCCAATTGCCTTGTGATTTTTTTTTGCATCAGTCTTCGTGTAGGTATGTGTAATGTTTTTCCATCTCAGTTTTAAGCCAGTATGGGTGTATAACTTGCTTGCAAATAGAAGTACCAAAATAAGCATACTGCATTCTGCATTGTCACTGGAGAAATACTGACCTTCCCTGAAGGTGCTGGATTTGAACACTTCTGACAACATAAAACAGATTATATAAAATCCCTCATTATGTCTCTCAGTGCAGCATTTTTACACTCTAGGAGCTTGGTCTGATAATTGCAGCACTTTTGATCCATAAAGAAAAGAAGTCAAAGTAAGGTGAAAGATCTGAAAAGCAAGTTGAATGTCAGGGAGTAGCAGTCCTGCATGGAGCAGTCCTGTTGCTTTCTTGTGGTGGTGAAACCTGCAGGGCCCCTGAGGAGCTCCAGTCATGGGGAATGACCTCAGTAGACCTGGAGGTCACCAGAGACCATTGTGGTAGAATCATCCTGCTCCTAGCACTCTCTGACAGCCACCCGGATGTGGTGTCTTTTTGGCCAGGGGAAAGGGGAATCTTCACAGAATTCTGCTTCTGGTTTGTCACTGTAAGATTTTGCATCAAGGTAATTTTTTATCAGTGGGCATGCTGTGCATAGATGGTGATTCCAGCAGCCACACCACATTATTGTATCTGTTCTGACATATTTCAGTTCTTAAACATCTTATGTTCATATGGTGATAAATAAATATTCCTGATTTTGAGCTACAACTGGAATTTGCCAGTCCTCAAAATATCAGGTGCAGTAAGTTTTTGCTTGCCATAGAATTAAACAACTACCAAATTGAATGGTGCTGAACTAAAGTTTTTCTACAACTGTAGTAAGATTAAGGCCTTTCTGATTGGGTTTCTTAGCTCAGTATTAATAGTATATGATGGATTATTCCAGCCCTGAAGCAAAGCCGATGTGAAGTAAAAACTGTGATTTCTTGATTTAACTGCAGGGAAGTTAGTCCTCACTCTCCTTTATGCCTCTGAACCAGTAGTTCTATTAAAGAGGAAATGCATAAGAAGTGTAATGCATAAAACCCACAAAGTTTTGTAGGAAAATAGTCACCCCAGTAAGAGAATACACTGAGACAGTGAAATTGATTACTCTGATTTTCAGATGTTTCAGTTCTAGCTTGGCTGAAGGAAATTGGAAACTTCCCATTTAATTGTTTCTTTTTTAATAAATGTCTCATCTTAAACATTCTTTCCTACTCCTGTGTGAAAATACAATTTTAAGATAGGCCATGTGGTAGTATCACTAATAGTTGTAAACTGTATGAGGGTGTATGCTAATAAAATGTGTTGGATTCCTGTGGTGGCCAAGTTAGGCTCTGTGGCATAGAGCATGACAAAAGCAGTGGGCTTTTAGTGAATGTCCTGCTGTTGCCTTTCCCTCCCTAGGAGCACAGAAGGGAAACTGCTACTTTTAAAACACCACCCACAGATGGAGTTTTCTACATTACAGAATTTCAGCAACCTATTATCTGTTTCAGTAGCTGTCGGGGTATTGACTGTTAGCGTTTATAATGCAAAGTGAAAAACTGTATCATTATAGACTTCTCAAAAAGCTGCAAATCTACCTGAAGTTAAAAAAGCAAAGTGTAATTAGATGTCCCAGTGATCTGCACAGCCTTTCTTCCTCACTTCACTGTAGTTTTTTTCTGTAAAGTGAAAAGAGGCAGCAGCATCTTTGCAAAGCAAGCCCAAAGCTCAGTAACAGTCTTTGTTTTCCACTGAGATGCTGTGTAAGTTTGTAGATCTTGAGTCAGCCTAGGGCCAAGCTGAGAAAACAATCAAAGAGCAAGAGAAGTCAGTATTCTTGTCTAGTATTATCTATGCGGCAGGAGTGTGTGTGCACGTGTTTGCTTTAAGACTGAATGAGTGGAAGAGCCTCAAATTGTGCTTTGTCTCTGAGACTCAAGTGTGATGAGTCCACAAGATGGTAGAAGAGTGGTGCTTGGTTCTCGTCTCCTGCTGGATCTCTTGGTTTCAGTAACACAAGGGAATCTGTTTTCAGCACTCCCACACGATGGTTTCTGTGTTGCTGTGGCAGCAAAGCAGGGTGAGAGTTGGCTCCTGAAACAGATACACAAGGGGTTCTGCAGTGGAAAAAACAAGGCAGCGATTAGTGCGTCACCAGATTCCTGCTTGTTCTCTCGAAGAGGTTGTCATCGTCAGCCCACTCACCCCTTTGTGAGCCTTCTTGAGCTGGCTTTGAATAAAGAGGCATTGTGAACGTACTTGCCAGGGAGTCAGTCTTCCCTTCAGCACAATGAAGAAATACTTCTGTGTGGTCACCACACAGGTCACAAAATTTAAAGCTCTTATCAATTTCTATTTTTAAAAAACAGCAGAAAACCCATCCCCAAACAAAACAAAAAGAAGAAGTTAATAGAAACATCAATTTCCTGTAGCATCTTTGTCCCACTTCCCTGGAGGGGAGCAATGTGGGAAAGAGCACTTTGGCTAGACATGCCAGTATCCTTGGCATGAGGAGTGTTGAGAAACTTCTCCCATGCCTGACTATAGTCTGTTCCTTCAAACTCCAGGAGTGCTTGTCATCCTTTCTTCCTTACAAAACTTTAGCCAGTCATCTTCCCACCTGCCTCTCTTTCCAAGTCTAGGCAGGACCCAGGCTGAAAATGGGAGAGGTCTGGTCACTTGGTGAACTTCACAGCCCATTTTACTATATTAAAACTATTATGATAGCAGTATTCTTGGAATCAAGTTTCATACGCATCATACAGGGGTTTTTTTTATTACTGTTTTTTAAAGATCAATTCCTGTGAAGAAATTATTGTAGAATTTTTCAAACCAGATGTAAGGAAGAATGATTTTAAATACCTGGATTTGTGGATTTTAAAGTTCTTTGGTAAACTTTGAGTTTATTGTGTGTGTTCTGTTTGAAAACATAGGTTGATTAAATCTTCATATTGTGGTGTATAAAACTTGAGTTAATCTGTGTTTATTAGTAAGCTGTCCTCACCAATGGCAGTTGTGAATCTCAAAAATCTCAGTATAGTAAAAGCCAAAATACTGCAAATGAAGCTTATGAGTCTATGAAAGGTAGATATTTTACATAATGCTATTCCTACTTCTCTTGGCCTTGGAGGTGTTGTCCATGTGCTTGAACCTTAAAAATTTGCTTCTCTGGGTGCTCATTTATGGTGGTCTGTTGTGGTTTGTAGTTTCTTGCGGTGGTGTGGCATGCCACAGCCTGCCCAGAGAGCGCTGCTCCGGCCGGCTGTGGCTCCGCAACGAGATGGGTGACAAAGGAGGCGAGAAGGCTCTTCGCACGGGGCTGGAGAAGGCCTTTATTCCATGGCCCCCAGGAGCCCAGCGCTGGCCCCCACAGGTCGGGAGCCAGCACAAGGCAGGGCCAGGCCGGGCAGAGAGGGGCTGGTGCCCCAAGGCAGAGGGAGCTGCTCCTGCCCCAGTGCCGGGAGCGCTACCCCAGTGCAGAGGGAAACTCACATGGCCTCCACCCTTGGTGTATCTGGGGTGAGGGGGGCGGAGAGAGCACATGGACTACGTGGGTGGAGTTGGGGTACCAGGAGGCCAATAGGGAGAACCCGAGGGAGTGGTCAGGAATAGGGGCGGGGAGAGCCATGTGGACAGGGCAGGCAGTTCTGTAATAACATGAAATACTACACCACAGTGGTCTATCAGCGGGACATGGGTAGGGTATAGAACCAAACAGCTGCCTGGTAAACCCTCTTTATTTTCTGTATGGTTTCTGGTACTTCGAAGTAAAATTGTCTTAGTGTTAAAAACTGAATATTTTCTTCCTGTACTAACCTTTAAACAATTTACTACTAGTTTGTTAGCTGTATAAAGGCAGAGCATTGAAAAGTAGCCTACACCGACGCTCCAAATGTTGCTTGACTTTTTCTCCAAGGTATGCTGATGTCACAGGAGCATGAACCATTACAGCCTTTGGAATCATGGATGTGTATACAGACTACTCAGAATTTCATTTTCTGGACTTGCTAAAGCTTGTGGTTTCTGAAATAGCCGCATGTGCAAGTGAGAGTCCTGTAGCTGTCCTTTGCAACACCAGTGAGCGTTCCAAATAAAACTATTGGAAAATTCTTGTGTAAAAGCTAGCAAATATTTTACTGTCCACAAGGAACATAATTAAACTGATTTTAAAAAAGTAAAAATAATCTGTAGGCATTTAACTTCAAAGGAACCCACAAAGATTTTTGGAGACAAGGCAGGATATAAAAAGCAGCTATGAGACACATTTTGCATTTAAGCATACTATTTTACTAGTTTTCCCTTTGGATATTTTAAAGTATTGCTTTGTATCTGATTGCTGATGTGTATAGATGTCCTCCACCACCATTCTTCTCTCCTGAGTGACAAATCTTTTCCATTTGACTTTTTTTCCTTTTTTTTTCCTCATAAAACAGTGTACAGATCGTCTTCTGGCACTTACCTCACTACTTAACCTACGGTTTGCTTAAGTGTTTGCAAGAGCTGTGCTAGTGTTGATGCCTTTCTGATTGCAGCTTGCTCTCGTTTTATCTTGCAAGTGTCCCAGGTGCTGAGTGCTGTCACACAAGCTATGCCAAAGAAGAAGGGGTTCGCCATGTGCTTTGTGGTTCTGCGTGGGGTGAGACCCAGATGGGTTACAGCCATTTCAAAATTCATTCTGTGGAAAACAAGCTGCAGAAGTCAGAGGGCCGGCATAATCCTAGGTGTCCTCCCAGCGTGGGACTGGGATCTGTTGAAGCAGTGCGTACAAGTCCGAGAGCCAAGGTGTTTCCCTGGGTCCCATAGCACAAGACTGGAGTTGCTGTTCTGCACAGCTCGGATGGTTTCAGGACACGCTGTTGGATATTCCTTCCCTTGCCCCCAATATCCTGCTGCTGGTTTTGATGCTTGTAGGGTGTGAATTCAGTGCTGGTGTGAGTCAGTCTGTGCCTCTGAGGGGATGGGCGTAATAGTCCTGCAAACCCTGAGCCTCATCACAGCACTATGTGTTGGTAGGCAAGTGTTCATATCTCGTAGCTTGTCTTGACTGCTGTGACAGGAGAAAACAGAGCCTGTGATTCTTTGGTCTCCCCTCCCCACCTCAGCTCCTTGCCAGCTGGCTGACAGCCCTGAGGTGGTGGGCTGAGGGTGGTATCCGTGGGAGGGAAGAGGCAGAAGTGAGCCCTATGCTGGTGCTGGAGCAGAGCTGCCCTGGTTCTGTGACCTGGCTCCATGACGCTTCGTACAGCCCTTGGACTGAAGTGTCAGCATGCAGCAGTGGTGTACTTACTCTGCAAATCAAAGGGAGCGGCTTGAAATAATCAACTTCTCTTTTTCCTCCCTTCCCCCACCCAACACCCCCATATCCAGGGGGAGATGATACTTTGCATATACAAAGCCCACATGCATAGGAGGATCTTAAACTTGAACATCCAAATGCTGTAATAAATAAAGTGTAGCAAATGATCCCAAAGAGAAAGGAGAAACGGGAGTCAAAAGGCCAGGGTATTCTGGCCCAAAGCAGATGTTGTCAGTATCTGGGGTGGACATGCTGGAAGGGGAGTGAACCTTGGATGATGTCAGTGAACAATCACTCCCAAGGCTGGGGGATGGGGCAGCTTCCCCAGCAGAACTCCTGGCTGTCGGTGGGGAACACAGCTGTGTGCTGCCCCTGCTGCCTTACACCTTCATCCCGGAGACCTTGTCACGTAAGGAAAGTGGAGCAATGGCTATATCAGCGAGCAGGGCCTGTGGCATCATGTAGGTGTTAGTCTTTCACTGGTGCACTAAGGAAAAGTTTTTTCTGCATCTTGCTTTTCTGAATACTTTTGGATCACTTTTAAGGCCAGTCTGAGTAAGAGCAAATAGCAACAGTCAGTCTAGAGCTGATGAGAATTACTGGAATGTGATAAGGACTTAAAAAGGAGGGAGAGTCCAGTATACAGGGAGAGAAACCCATTTATGGGTTTTTTTTTTAAACTCCAGGAAGATGGAGGGACAGCATCTGTAGACCTGTGACTTTCCTGTAAGCATCTCTCCTCACTCTCATTTCCCTGTTGCAGTGAATGGAGATTGTCCACCTCTTCCCCTGTCTTCCTGTCCCCTGCCATTTTACCCAGGCTGACAGACGTGGCAGGTAACTAGGCAGACTCCCAGCTGTGTTAGCTGTGTGCCTCTCATGTTAAGGTCCATTTACTGCTCTTCCCAGCTCAGCCCAAAGGCCTTTCCTTTCACAAGGATACATTCACTCATCTTTTTTTTATCTAATAGGAGGTGAAAGTCCCACTGAACATGAAATGTTTTGTTGACTCTCTGCAAGCTACAAAACTCTTAGAATAAATATATTCATAGGCTTTCATTTAGATCATACAAAAGCTAGATGCTGCCCTCTCTTCATTACATTTTCACTCTCTGTTATTGTACAATTTTTCTTTCTCTGAGTTCAGAGCCCCTTTTCCTAACCAGAGTCTGTGACTGTTTCTTAAGAACCCTAAACCGAGAAGCAATCCCAACTGGCATCTTAATAGACTTCCTTCATCATTCACCAGTAGTTATTAGCCTTTTTGCTTTTATGGATCCTATTTAAAATATATTTTAAAACCCAGTAACACTGAAAATGGCAGTATAACACTGGTTAGCTTCATGTCTTGTTCTTTTTCAGGTGTGATTTGTGACTCTTTTGGTTTAATCTGTAGGTTCAAGGGCCTTGTATGGAGCCTGAAAAATACTGCCATGGGAAGGGAAAAACCAAAACAGACTGGCAGGTGATTGCTTTCTTCAAAAGGGAGTAGGTCAAGTCCCATCTGTTAACTGTTACAATTGAGTGATAGGCAAGAGCAATTGGGTCTGCCCACACAACATGACAGGAAGATGGTGCTTTTGTGTGTCTGCTGGAACCTGCATCCTCACCCTGGAGGAAGGAGCTCCAGGACTCTGCTATACCAAGGGGCTTACTGCTGCTCTGACCTTCATGATTATACCATGTTTCAGATACTCAGCATATTTTGCTACATGCTTTAGGGCTTCTTGTAACTCTGGGTTTGATTGATTTGGCAAAAAGGTTTGGTAACTTCACAACTGAGCTGTTACAGTTGCTGGAATTAGTGTGCCTTCTGTCCCTGCAAGTGATCTAAAAAGGATGCATATTTTCAGAAGGACCCTTTTGGGGAGCAAAGTAGCAAGGGTTGCAACAGAGTTGTTGAGAAATGAAAACTGCTATTTTAAAAAGTAATTTCAAATTTCTGCACATTTTGTAGAATTAACTTCTGTACATTTTGTAGACTTAACTTCTGAAGCCTGTTTTTCCTCTGCATGTTGATATAGTCTCCTGTGAAACTTGGAGTGGTTTGTCCTAAACTGTTGTAGAGAGAGACAAAGTAAAGTACATGTGTTTTGTTGGTTTTTTTTTTAAACTGTGGCAGGTCTGCTGCTTAAATGTTTTTGCTACCACTGCTACTTAAATAAAATGAAGTTTAAACAAGACAATACTGCTCCAGTGTAAATCAGTTTATTTCAGGTTTATATAGTTAAATTATAATGTATAATTTAAATTATAATTTATAATGTTAAATTATAACAATTAATTGCATTTAACAGAGCTTTCTGTTTCCTTTAAAAAAAAAAAGTGTATTAGTAAGTGATGGAGTCTTGGAGTGTGAGAACAGCAGGACAAAGGTACCTGAATATGAAGCAAGGTGTTTCACAAGCAGTTCTGAAAAATAGCTGAAGGTCTAAATATGTCACCTTATCCAAATTATTTCAGTAGTAGGTCATCAGGCCAAAGAGGTGGCAGTTTTTAAGCAAAGTGAGTCTTTAGCACAAGAGCAGAAAGTAGCTCAGACTAGGATTCCTGGGTGAGACCCTCAGGCTTGAGCACATTCTTATGCTGCTCCAGGAACCTAGGCTGGAGAAGATGCTGTGCAATGGCTCTGCCTGCCAGAGGGTTCCTGGCTTGGAGTGCAGCTGTCTTTCACAGACCCTTTCTGCATGTGATAGAGCCTGGGCAGCAGAAACGGGAGAACTGTCAAGGTGAAGGCCACGTCTTCAGAGTCCAGGCTTTGTTACTGCTAATGTAACAGGCAGTCCCCAGGGCACTTTGCCAGGAAACCCCTCTAATTTGCGGAAAAAGATAGGCATGGTGCAGAAGTAACTTACGGCCTGCAGAGCCATCTGCTTCTACCACTGTCTGTGTTGACAGCGAGTTTAGCACTGCATCCCTAAGTGTATCATGAAATCTCACCCGTTCTGCTTCAGTTACCTATTTGATTTTGTAAAAGTCCATTCTACCAACGGAATTGGAGCAGTGGCTTTCAAAAATACTTTGGCTGAGGTTCCTTGTTAAAGAGAGATTTTAAGAAATTCCACCCACTTCACTGCAGTTTTAGCATGGTAGTAACAAAAATTAATTTCTAAACCAAACTCCAAAGTAGGCAGCAGTGTTTTATATGTAAGCATACCCACTGAAAAGAATATGAAATGTATTTTGCCTAGCTTTGCTATTGCAACTAACATAAGAATCATCATGTTTTAAAGGAGTACCTATACACTATGAGTTACTGTACTTAGCTGAATTATTATCTTGCTGTTATGTGCTATTTGAGACCCTAAGCATTTTGGGCTCCATGTGAATGTAACTACAAAATAATTTCAGGCTAATTTTAATATTCATTTAATGGCTAGAAAGATGCAAATATTAAAGTGCAAATAGTAAAGGTTGTTTCATTCACATTAGCTGGTAATAATTCTTACTCGCTTCGATTTTTCTTTACTTAAGAAAGAAGTACGTCCCATTTACTTAATACATCCCACTCAGATGGGAGGGCCCGATTGAATGGTCTAAAACTGAAGTTAAAATCCTTCTTGTTTACCTTGAACATCTCAGCATTAGAGTAACTCCACTATTTCTGGGAGAAACTTGAGTCTGCAGGTAAGCTGTTTTAAGTTACCATTTAAGACAATTGGATTTTTAATTATTTTGTTTCTCCTGCAGTGCATCCACATGTATATGGGTACAGTACATTAATGTGTCTGTAGAATTTTATTGTAACTACTTAGAATCAGAACTGTCTGTCACTAGTTTGCTGCTGATCCTGTACTAGAGTAGTGTACCTAAAGTCCTTTTTTTCTTTATAAACATCTAAGGCAACTGAACTGGCTTGCTGGCATCCTTGCAGTAGACCTTTGGTTCCTACAGGATAGGTGCTGCAGGGTTTCCTAACCTCTCCCCTGTCTATGCACTTCAAAGGGGGGCATATTGTGCTTGGCCAGCTGATGGCTGGCAATCTCCATCGTGCTGTTATGGTAGCACAGGGCTAGCTGGGAATTCAGACTGGCTTTGAGCAGTAATAGAAATCTGCTGTCCTTTTCCCCCTTCCCTTAAAGAGTTTTGCAACCTCAAGAGAACAACTGACCACTTGGGTTGTTAGACCTGTTGTTGAAATAAATAAATCAGCCTTCCTGTGTAACTGCGTGCTGCAGATTGTGAGCATATATATACATATATATACACACACACATCCTTTGAGTTGTGTGGGTTGGGTTTTTTCCCAGAATCGTAGTGTGAAGAGGGGCAAAAAAAGTAAAGAGCAGTTTTGATTTAGAACATATGCTCAGCAAAGCAGAAAGAATACCTTACTTTTGTATTGTAGAATGTTAATTTCCCAAATCTCAGGTCATGTTGAAATTATTTGAACTTTGAAGGTATAGTAATTTAGAGAGGTGAATGTCAAAATAATGCAAAACACGAAGTGACACTGAATATGTTGCTAAAAGTTGGTATTTATATATTTCCTACAGCTGTTAAATTGAAGAAGGAAAGATGAGGAATCTGTATCTCTATTTTACATGTTTACAAGAAGGTTAGCACTCCTGTAGTACTCACTGGAATTGTATTTATGACTAAATGTGGTAGAATATGTTCTAAATTTATTGGGGTGGTTCCTTTAAAGTAATTATTAACTGCTGAATTCTGTAATTTTTCTTAGCAGTTCCTTCGTAAGTGTGAGAACAGAATAAATTACAAATAAACAAAGAGGAGATATCCTTGCATGAAATACATATTTTCTTAACTTCAAGAAAGTATCTGTATACTTGGGTTTTTGAATGGGTTTCAGGGAAGTGATATGGACTGGTGCTGTAAAGGAAACTTTTAAGTAAATGCTGTAGTTTTTTGTGTGATTAGCTGTACCTTGTGTTTTCAGTTTAACTTAGCATACATGTGTGTGTACATAACATGCATGAACCTTTTATCTGCTAATTATAGAATCTCTAAGGTTGGAAAAGACCTCTTAAGGTCATCAAGTCCAATCATTAACCAAGCACTGCCATGTTCATCAGAAGAACATGTCCCCAAGTGCTAATATTATATTTATTCTGGGCACAACGGATAATAGAGCATATTTTGCCCTTTTAGAAGTTGATTATTGGTCTCATATATCTCCTTTTTTGTTTGCATCCCAGCAAATTCCCCCAACACATCCTATTAATGCAGCTTCTGTGTATAAGTTTAGCCTCTGTATGATCTGGGTATTTGGAAAGGCCTTTCTCCTGATTCTCCTGTTGTAAGCATTGTTTGCGCGCAGTAGATCACTTTCCAAACATAGAGCTGTTTGTTTAAACCAGTATAATAATAATACTTCCTAATGCTTGCTTAATGCATAGACTAAGGAGCCTACAAAATATTCATGTTGCTGTCTGTGCCAAGGAAGCAGAGCATGCTGCTGGAATGTTTGTATCTGCTTGTGAATGGGAAAGTGGCGGTATTTGTCAAACTGAAACCACCAGCAGCCCTGTGTGATGGTGCTGCTTTTAGACAGATGTGTGTTTTGAAGTGCAAGTATAGGTAAAATGAAAGAATTTGAGGGATTCTGTGCTGAAGGAAAGACATTGAGCAGAGTGCTGTTTACAGCTATAAATATCTAGAATGGGCTTATGCCAGAGTAAAAGCATTAACTCTTCTATGTTGTCAAATGGACAAACTAGTAAATAAATGAGCGTTTTCCAGAAGCTTGTATGTTCTGACTGGGCTCCTTTACGTAGGCCACATGTGTAATACCGAGTTTACTTATTTGAAGATATGTTTAACATTATGTGGGATTTTTGATTTAGCACAATGATAAAAATTATACAAAAATCACAATGCCAATGTAATTTGTACTTTGTTAATATGAAATAGTTACCTACAGTAACAATATGTGTAACAGTAACAATAACAGTAACAATATCACTACACCAATATGTGGTGCATGTTCTTGGTCTCTGTAATACACTCACCATCATGATGCTGGCCATCACCAGCTGCTGAGAAGAAATACATGGGTTGAAATGAGCCCACAGCTGTCTTTGATTTTATTTATTTATGTTGCTAATTGTTCCATTCTTACACGCTTTGCTGGTCTGAGCTATGTATATATGCCTTCCCTGTGCTAGTACAGGAGACATCCTCACTTTTTTAATGAACTTTGAGAAAGATTTGATCCACTCAGCTGTGATGTAGTCAATTGATTCGCTCAAATGACATAGTTGTTTGTCTGACACAAAGGCCACCCTCGGGTGCCATTTGTGTTGAGATACAGTCAGCCCTGTTTACAGCAGCTGTGGTCAGTTCTCCCCTGCATTATTCCCTGAGCTTCAGGGCATGTAGCCCTTGCCCAGCTCCTTTCAGCCTTCCTCTGCCATTTATTGGCCAGTCACAGCATTTTACATCAAGATTGATCTCTAAATAGAACAGATAATTCACTGATCTGTTTGATCAGCTGTGATTCATTGGTTTTTAGCGTTTTGATTTGTTAACCCCAGGAGTCCTTCAGCAGAGTGTCATCCCTTTCAGACACCCCCCTTAGACAGGCAATTATATGTACTACCTAAGCAAACATGCTACTCCCAAGTTACTTTCACCCATTCCCAAAGCCTGGTTCATGGACCTCCAAACCTTCATTTCTAGCTACCGTGGTAGTCACGGGACTGTGATAAGCTGCTCTGGGAATCAGAGCTGCAAGGTGACCAAGAAATACAAAGGTACTCTCCAGTGTTCTTCCCATCTTGGAAAGAAAGATAAGGTGTGTGAGCAGCATGTCAAACCCTCATTGTCACAGTGTGGTTTTTATATCCAATGAGTCTAAAAAAGACAAATGTTGCAAGTGTAACTGTACCTTTCCATTATGATTGTGAATTTATGGAAGAGGCAATAACTTCTGATTTACATAATTTACTTCCAGTGTAGGGGAATAGAAAGTAATTTTTCAAAATTCACAGTTTTAATCTGATGAGAATTTTTTTTCTCATGAAATCATAATGGCCCAAAAAATTAATCCCCTGCCAAGAATTAATATCACCATGGCTATTATGTAATTTAAACTGACGCAAGTTCTGGTTGCTGAGTCAGTTATGTATGCTCTGCATACATATGCAGTCATCGTAGCTGAAGTATAAACAGTACAGCAGCCTGATTCAAAAATATTAATTGAAAAATTAATTGACTTGGATCAGAAGGCTTCTTCTATGTGACTGAGATTGGAAGAAAGAGAAAACAAAGTGTAATGATAAATGGCCACATATTAAGCTGGGGTTGCTTTACAGTGTTAGGATGAAGGGAACTGTAATGGGTCCTATTTTTTGTAAAGTTTTTATTCATTATCTAGAAGAAGACCTAGATCACAGGTTAATTAAAATTTTAAGCTATTCCAGATGAGGAAATAGAAATATTGTTTTGAACAGAAAAATCTCAGAAACTTGAAAATAAATATTTTTGGAGGATAGGAAAATTTCAATATAGACAAGTTGGGTGGCATTTAATCCTTGTGCTATTGTGACACAAGTCACGGGAAGTGGCATGTAGAGATGCTAATAAAAGGAAGCTTTTTCAGATCAGGAGGAAACAACAGTAACCTCCTCCATCTACCCAGTCACAAATGCCAACTGACTGTAGAGGTTTTTGGGTGTTCAAGAGCAGTTGTAAACAATGTGTAATGCCTGTGCAAATGTCCTTGCTGCCAACCCTTTCCTGGTATTGTCACAAGCATCCTGTCGTTATGAGCCAGGAGATTTTAGTGCTGTGGTGCCAGTATGCAGCAGTAGAGTTTGGGAAGTTACTGATGAATCAGTGTGGGATTTGGAATAAATGCAGAATAGAGGTTTACTGCAACTGTACATGCTGAATACCGACCTTAAGCTTGCCTAGGTCAGGAGATGGACAGGTACTGTTCCAAAGTGACTGTAGGGGTGCAACAGAGCTGACTGAATTGCCCATGAACCAGCAGGGGTGGTCCTAAATCCCTTATTTTCCTCTGCCAGTGTTGCACTTGGCCACCACTCTCCACCCCCACACCTGCCTGTTCTGCTGATCTTGGCACGTGAGGCTGCGTTGCTTCAGCAGTTTAGCCTGATAACCTGGCACTGAGCCACTCGGTTTGTTAGGCTGGTGCAGCGCTGGGTTAGTAAATGCAGCCAACACAGCAGCAGGTCCAAGGAGAAGTGGGATAGCCCAAGAGAAGGAGCAAGAGTCCACAGCCAGGCCATGGAGGTGGGGAAGGAAGGGATGCTCCTGGTTTTGCTGTGGAGTAGCTGAACAGTAGTGCTGCACTCCTCATCGCTCTGCAGAGCTCTCTGCTCAGGCTGGCTGGGTTGGAGGAATGAGATGGTTACCATGTGTAGCTTCACCTATGATTTAATTTTCCTGTCTGCCAGCTGGGGATAACCTCTTCAAGGAATGAAATGGTTATAAATTGACTGTCGAGTTATTTGAAGAAAGGGAACGTGCAAGTGCCTAGATAAAATTTTAGCGCAATAGCTCGCCTCTGTACGTGCATGAGCTTACGTCAGTGGAGCGCTGAGATGAAAGTGGGATTTTGCACTGCAGGCTGCAATGGGAATGTAGAGAGGCACTTGAGATGGGTTTGTTTGAATTGTTACAGTGATTTGTTTAAAAACAACTCAAGTAAAAATACCTTCTTCCAAAGTGATAATCTAGCTTTGCTTTCACAACAGGCTTTGGAAATTAGAGATTAAACCGGAGATTAAAGCTGCTTGAAAATGAGCAAAAAAAAAAAGTGCTCCTCCGCTTGCTGCCCCATTGAACATACATTGGATCACTTAAAACACAGAATACATCTGCTTTAAATTGCTTTCATCAGATGCATACTTTTATTAATAGACTTAGGACAAAGTTGTTCGGAGAAAATGTAACACGTGCCTTTGTGGCTAAGCAAATCCAAGCTTTCCCTTTCTGCCCTCCCCCAGACTAGACTGGTGGTTCAGTAAATGTAAAGTTGGCTTAAAACCCCTGTGAGCTCCGCAGCGGCTGAGCTCGATGTGGTATTATCCTCAGAGCTGATGTCACAAAATCAGCTGTGGTCTTGAGTCAGTGGAGAACTCTAATGCTGAGCAACTGGAAAATATCAGTGCATTAACTTCTCATTCCGTATTGATCCCCAAACAGAATTTCAAAGAACTCTATTACAAAAAAAAAAGAGGGATTACTTTTTCATGTCTTGTAAAGAATACATTATGCGTGTGGCAAGCTAGAGCTTTGAAACTCAACTTCCATCTGCACTCCATGACAGTATTTTATTTAATTCCATGTCTAAGAGACAAGGTTTGGAAATGAAATTAGTTTGTGTCATGCACAGTTCCTGTAGAGATCAAAGGCAGACCTGTTAATGCAACTATTGCTATTCATGAGTTTCATAGCTGTGTGAGTTTCAAGCTAATTATAAATGCTTGTTTAATCACTTAACAATAGGGTATCGGAGTCTCATCTGGGCATAATGCATATAGCTCCCACTTTTTTTAATTAAAGCAAATTCCTACCTTTTTTCCCAAGAAATCAATTTTAGTGGTAATGCTCTAGGCTCTAGCAGGTCAGGGTATGCAAATCTTCTTTTACATGTTGGACAGCTGCATGATGAATGTCTTTATTTTATTATCCCATAACTGCTCCTCCCTCCCCTTTGAATACAGGGCTTGTATAGTAGCCTGGTTTTCACTGTATGTGGCATAAATTGCTCTAGCTCATATAGTAGAATTCTTTTTGTGACATTTTACTAAAAATTTTGTGCATTATCCCTAGGAGATAATGCATTGTGAGATAAATTAACGTATTTATCATTTTAGTTTAGGAACACTTTGTTTAATGGATTTTAAACCTGAAGAGGTAGGGCACCTGCCTGACCTTCATATCACAGACCACTGTGCTTTATTTGAATACTGAGGATTGAGTCTAATTATTTTAGTTAAGATAAACTATTTCAATCCCCTGGAAATTAAATTCTTGTGCACCAGGGGAACCAGCCACAGTGCCAGCAATGCCTGAGGCACTTGGAGCAGCAAGGAATGTTAGATGAGAAATACGGATGAATCAACTTGAACTGCAGAGAAGGGTGAAAAAGCCTCAAGTGCTACCCGAGAGTAGCCTCCTCCACAATCCTGGATCCTGCTTGTCCGCAGAGATGAGGTGAGCAGAATGCTCTTGTCAGGCATCATGTAGGGGCTTCTCTGTGTCAGCCAAAAGAGTGGAATATTCAGCTCTTGTTTCATCAGATCTCCACTGTTTCTGAGGAGGAGCAAGAGGGAAGAATAAAAGAAAAACGCAGAATTCAGTTAATTGTGCATTTGAGGAAGAAAGTTGTTTCTTGACTTCTGAGGTGTGGGAGTTAATTATAGTCATCACACTGCAAGTACTCAGTGTGCAAAGGACCCTACTGATAGTCTTCCCCTTGACCCCTTAGAGTACAAAGTGTTTAGCAAATTCAGATTCCAGTGCTAAAATAAACTCCACAAACAACCACTTGGACTGGCTTCCTAAATGTTCTAGAATCAAACATTAATTCTCTTAACTCCTCACATTAATTGTAAACCTTAATTAAACGCCTAGAACCAAAATTAAAGCTATTAAAAAAAAAAATTCTTACAGCCTGAGTGAGTCTACTATCTAGTAATCTATTCTCTTGTTGCTAAGAAATGACACCTGAATTTGCTTAGGTTCAGTGTACAGCTGTTGGCTGTCTCTGTCGGCAGGACTAAAGGTCCTCAGCTGACTTCATTTTTTGCAGTTTTGTTGTTACGCACGGTGGTCCAGCCTTCTCTTGCAAGAAGAGGTGGTCATGTTCTTCAGATGGCCAGTCCCAAGGCTGCTTCCCTGTCCTCTGGGTTTTTATGTGGCTCTTCTCTGAACCCCTCTGCTTTCTAAATCCTTTCTGAATCTGGGTCTGAGAACCAAGCTGTGTTGTGTAATCCTTACTGGATTTCTGACCAGTGCAGTAAAAAACTTAATTCTTGATGCCAGGGACTGCAGCAGCCATGGTATCATCTGGAGAATTGATGAACAGGCACTGAGCAGACCTCCTGTGTCCCACCCTCTGCATGGTTGGCTTTCCCTGGAAAACATGGTTGGCTTCCCTGGACACTCACTCCAGCTGAAACTTGGCTCATCTCTGGTGGTTGAGGTGGTTGTGTAGCCCTACTGATTTTCCTGTAATGAGGGCCAGAGCCAGTTCTGAATAGAGGATGTCATCATCTTTGCTGTGACTCTTGTTCAAGAACACGTAGTTTGCTATTTGAGGTGCTACTTGAGAACTTACTTTCAGCTGACAGCGTCAGTGAAGATCAGAGTCTGTGTGCTTCTGGAGGGATGCTACATACACGTTTCCTTTTCTTCATGCAAACGTACTCTGCTGCTGTTTTGAAGTGTGATTGTCAGTAGAGCCTTCTTGATGCAGCACGTTAGAAAGATACGATATGTAAATGCTAGCTTTGGCATCTGTGGCTAAAGCATGGGGAACACTCCTTTTTCTAGGAAAA
The DNA here is from genome assembly GCA_013397975.1 of Machaerirhynchus nigripectus. Classification (NCBI taxonomy): domain Eukaryota; kingdom Metazoa; phylum Chordata; class Aves; order Passeriformes; family Dicruridae; genus Machaerirhynchus; species Machaerirhynchus nigripectus. The sequence goes on along the minus strand of VZRQ01008601.1, from coordinate 715,565 downwards.
TGTTTTCCTTTAGATAAATAAAAATCCCATTGTTTGGCTGAGGATTGACCTCACACATGGGCAAAAGGTTAAGAGACAGAAAGGCTTATCCATTTGGCATGTAGGATTCAAAGCCAGGCATGTTGCCAGTAAGCTCAATCAGAGCGGAGAACGCAGTTTTACATAAAGTTCATAATGGCATTTTTTAAATGAGCAGGAAGTTTTCTTTTTCTAATCAAAACCTAGATAATTTAAATATCTCTTTCTTTGGTAATATCCTGACATTGTCCATGGATAAGGGACCCCCAAAGGAAAAGCTAAGTGATAGCAGCTGCCTGTGTCAGCCTGTTCCCAAAAGAGATCATCTGTCCAGCAGACGTCAGTGGGAGTCTGCCTGACAGAGGGGTGTGTGCACAGAAACCAAATTGCAGGATTGGGATCTAAATAGGATTGTGATCTTTGATTTCCGATGTGTGTCATAACTTTTCTCTGTTTATTCCAGTATTTGGGATCTGACAGTTTACCTTTGCTCAGGTCGCTCAGGATTTTATTTTCTCGGTTACATTACTGACTTTAAAAACCCCCAACAAACAAACAAAGAAAATCCCAAACCGCCTAAAACCAGTGCTTTTCACTTTTCAAGAGTTCAGTTATAGAAGACAGCAGTGATGATAGCAGTTCTGAAGGAAACCATTCCCAGAGTTCACAGCAATGTAAAGAGTGATTGAGAGTATAAGAAGGGGTTACAACTGCAGAAATACTTATATTAAGGTTAATTGTATTTCAGGCAAGGCAGTAGGGTTCATAGAGCAGATGGCACAGGAAGGATTGCTCAGAGAAAGTTTAAACTTAGTAAAATCTCAAAAATCAGATTAAGAAGACAGATGGGATTCTGGATTGGAGTGCTACCATTTAGGGATTTTTTGGTCTTCTTTTCACTTTCCCAAATTATAACCTTGAAGATGCTGGAGTTTTTTATATAGCTTACAATAAATTTAGTACTAGAAAACTGGGAGGGAGTTGCACTTAAGCAGCTGTTTTCACAGTAACTAGTAGTTTTGGTTTGCAATCATTTGAAAAACTAGGAGGTTACTGTTTAAAAGAACACAAAGGACTATAAGAGAATAGATTTACAGTAGACTTGCTTGAGCATACATACATATCAGCCTTGATCTCTTTGTGAAATTTACCCCTGCATTTCCTGCTTTTATGTGCTCTTTTCCCACTAACCTCCTTTTCCCACTTCACTTTGGAATTCTTGAAGCAGAGTTGCAGGGTTGCACTATTTAACAACTGTGAGTGGCCCATTCCTACCTGCACTTCTAGACAGGGAGACACAGGCTTCTTGCCCATTCAGAAAGGATGTCTTTGCCCATGGTTTATCTTCTGGAAATGACAGTTATCCTAAGTGGTTCTAGCTTTAGACTTGAATCTTTCTTGTAAGAATATAATGGCAGGACACACACTAGTGGTGCAGGCAAGTGACTCTGGCTCTGTAGCTGTGCCCACCAGTGCTACCAGCCACCAGGGAAGTACATGCCAAACAGATGAGGTCTGAAAGAGAGGCATTCACACCAGCTCCTGCCAGGTACATCAGACAGGGCTATGGCTCAGGCATAGCCTGTCCTGATTGTGGCTGGCTTGTCTGAGGAAGTGAGTGCCCTGGGTAAGTTCATCAGCCCAGGGTCGGTCACCTCAGCCACCTCCGCTTTCTCTCACATGTGTGCTCAGCACTCTTCACCTTTATGTCCCGTTCCTTCCTCCAGGACCTCATTAGTAGCATAGAACAAAGCTCCTCCACAACCTAGCAAATACTCCTGCTGTACATACAATAGTGTGAGAAGGAAGCAGGCTTCCCTTTAGCAGTTCATGTTCTCAGAGTTCATCTTTGGCAGTACTTTCAGTTCCCTGCCTTCATCTGCAGCTGTCCTGCTTCTCTGAGTCTGTGTGTCTTTAGTTCTGTGTGAACTCCTTGCTGTGTGGTGGGCTGCAAAACCCAGGAATAATGTATCTGCTTTACACCCACTGTTTGCTGAGAGTACCAACTAAGAAGTTTGCCAGATATTTTAAATACTCTATTCCATTGTTAAAAATAAGTCTTTAAAACATCTTCTAATTGATTTCATCTAGTATACATAGTCTTTCGATCTAATACCTCCCTATTAGTTAGAGATCAGACTGATCTTGGGTCACTTCTTGTCCTTACTCTGCTGTCTTATTTCCCTTCTTCAATTCTCCTGATCCTCAAGAAGTGCCTGAATATATCTTAACGATTCTGAAATTTACTGTCTCTTTTCATAGGTTGTTCTCATCACGTCACTGTTTGAGAGGATGTTTTCTTTAACAATTTCTTTCCAGTTTTAAGCTTTTAATCATTCAGTTGCTGTGGAAATTACAGTGATTATGTAGGTTTAGTATTCGTGACTTCACTGCTGCATTAGATAAGAAAAAGGAGCTGTTGCGTGGGAGAAAGCCTTGAATTAAGCAAGTTGTATACATTTCACAGGTTTGTAAGGGAAGATAACACATGAAAAGGAATTGGGATTGTTCCGGCTGCTAGGGTTTTCTCTGTCTGCTCAGGAAAAAAACATGTTAAATATCAAAAAAAAGGAGAAAACAAGCCCAGTGTCTGATGTAGAGACTGTGTGGTTTGGAACAGCAGTTCCAATCTGCTGCCTTTCAGGACATCAGACTTCCATTTTGGGTGATTGCCTTTGTCATTTCTGTTTAGAAACCAGATTTTGGAAACCCTTATCCTTCCTTATCAGAAGGAGGGAAGGATGCAGAAAGAGAGAAGGATGCAGACAGAAGCCCTTACATAGCTATGGAGTGAAAGATAAAGAAATTTCCTACTGGAGGTACCCATGGCTAGCTCACTGATTTGGGAAGAGAAAGATGGATTTGAGTATACAGGAAAAATTTACTGGTTTTTTTCTCTTGATCAGTTTTAGTAGTAGTCTCTATTCCAGAAGTTTGGATGTATATAAGGAATTAAATTGATTTGATACTTCAGTTGTTTTCTTACCCTCTTCCTTAAATAGTATTTAATATTCCAGAGTTCCTTGTTTCTGTCTTATATGTGGTTGTTTTAGAAAAGGCTAAACTTCCATGTTATTGAAATTGCTAACAGCAATTGCTAAGAGAAATTGTCCTGTTCTCTTGCTTTTTATTTAATGCATCACCCATTATTCTTAACCTCATCTCTTCTTGCATTCTTTGCTAGGAAATTCAAAGTGCAAAATGGTAAGAGCACAGCTGTCTGGCTTTGGATCTAAGCAAATCTGTCCACTTTGAAATAAAACTTACACTGGTTTTTGCCCTCATGTTTGTAAATACATGAATATATATTTTTTCCTTCATTGATTAATGTGGCTACCTTTCACATACACAAGATTTTACAAGTTGCTTGGTGGTCAAGGCAAGACTTTTAAGGAGGCACTCTGTACTGGGCACCAGAGTATGACAGTGGACACTGATTTTCAATGTACCTTTCTTCCTTTGACTACTAAAAGCAAAACTGGGAAGAAGTCCAGAATCTTTAATAGCTAGAATGTATTTCATGCTGATCCCATCTCAATTGGCATCCTCCGTTGCCAAGTTCTAAAGCAAGGGCTGTGATGATGATGAATTTCTGTAATGGGGTTTTTGTGCGGGGCTGCTTGATACTGGTATTTTTGGTACTGTAGGATTCAGAGAGAAGGTCCCTGCTTATAAAAGGTCCCAAGATATTGATCTTTCTGGCTGAAATGCCCTTAGAAGAGATGTGCTGATACTTTTGTATTAGGTCCTGACATCCTTTTAAAATTTTAGGTTGTTACAGTGTGTTTCTCTGCATACTCAATTGTGTCATTTCACTGTTGAAACTCACAACAAATATTTTGTTCTTTGTTTTCTTCTTGGTGTTATGTCTTGCTGGCTCAGGGCTTACAACAAAATAAGTTCTTATAAAGCATTAGTAACAGAACAGAATTGTACCATCAGTACTCTTCTGTAGAAATCAGTGTAATGTTTTCAAATGTATATGAAGAGAAGGTTGTCATGGTTTGAAGTTGGTTAAGTGCCAGGCACCCACGAAAAAAACATCTACCTATCTTCCTCTGCTATAGTTAAGCACAGGAGGGGAAATTAAAACAAAAACTTCATGAGCTGAGATAAGGATTATTGGAAAAAAATAAACACTTTAAGGCAAAAGAGGTTTAAAACTTAAACAGTATAAAGAAAATTTATTATTAACAGAATTAAAAGTAAGAAGGGTAATGAGAACCAAAGCAAACCTTCAGAACACCTTTCTTTCCCATTCTCTCCCTCTTTCTACCGACTACACAAGGAAACAAAACACAGGGTTTTTGGTCAGTATTTCACTTCTTAAAAGTCTTTCTTTAGTATGCTTAAGAAAAAGAGTTTCTTCTGCTGTGCGGTGGGATCCTTCCCATGGGAGCTAGTTCTCTGCAAACTTTTTTAGCGTGGTTTTAACTTTTACAAGCAACAGCCCTGCCCAAACCTGCTGCATTGTGAATCCCTCCCACGGGCCAAGCAGTCTTCCCACAACTGCCTAGTGTGGGTCATTTTAGTTCGTGGGGTTTAGTCTTTTAAGGATGAGCTGTTCTAGTTTGGAAGCGAAGGCTCTTTTCCTCTATCTCTAAAAGCAAGGGTCATTTCTCTCTGTTCAAGTTCCTTACTAGATTACAGCTTTTCAGCATCCATGCGCTCCAGCGCAGTGAGTACTCTTCGTCATGGGCTGTGTGTGGATCTCTGCACCCCCCCATGCACCTCATGAATTACAGGGCAACTGTTTGTTTGTAATACAGTCTTCACCATGGCTTGCAGGAGCATCTCAGCTCCGGCGCTTGGAGCACCCCCTCCCTCTGCTTTTTTCACTGACCTCAGTGCCACCATGTTGGTTTTCCTCACGTGTCCTCACTTTTCCTTTTTCTCTGACTTGGAAGAAAGTTGGTGTCTGTAAGTTGCAGTTGAGAGGTGGATCTCGTCCAGGCTGCGCATCGAGGAATTGCTCGCCATGTCTCTCGCCGCTGGCCACGTGGTCCCTCCTGGCACCGCACAGGCGGCTCCGGCCTCCGAAGGGCTTTGGCCGCGCAGTCCCGGCCTCGGGAGGGTTTTGGCCATGCGGTCCCAGCCTCGGGAGGGCCCCGGCCACGCGGGCCCTGGCAGCCCCCAGCAGGATGGGCCCCGGCAGCCACCTCACCACCCCTTGGGAGAAGAAAGAGAGCTTCCCGCGGTTTTTCTTTTCTTAAATATGTCATCGCAGAGGTGTTAACCAACTTGTCCAATTGGGCTAGTAACCTGCCCATTGTCAGAGCCTTCAGCGGTTGGCTCTGTGCCGAACGTAGAAGTTTCAAGCAGCTTTTCTCCCACCCACTAAAAACTAGGCTGTTTTTAAACTAGCACAGAGGTCGTGCTCTCTTTTCTGGGCATCATAATGCAGAAATGAGTTACACATGGAGCGTGAGCATCTTGCTTGTGAGAGGCTGAAGTCTCCTGACACAATAAGGGAGTTTGCAAAATACCATCTGCTACCTTAGGGAATGGAGTAAGCTGAGGTAGGGAACTTCATGCAAGAACAACAGAATTCCAAAAAATTAGTATGGGAATGAGAGAGAGGGGAGAGTGGGAAAGAAAAGAGGGAGGGAGGTATTCATTTAAGAGAAAGAGGTGACTGGAAGTAAAAAGAACCCAAGGAGTGTCTTGGTGGAAGCAGTAGGTCATTGCTGGGTCTTTTCAACACAGCATTGCATTTAAGTCATGGTTATTGCAGAAAGGCAACAGCTGCTACTTTAGAGCATGAGGCAGTGGAACTATTGTAGGCACAGAAAAATAATCATAGATACAGAAGAATGCCTTCCAGAGGGACTGTCTTGCACAAGCCACTCCATTTTATGTAACAAAAGCCTGGTGACACAATGCATGGTTTAGTCATAGGAGTGCCTAGAGTGGACAAATATTGTACATCTGGAAACATTTAAGCTAGTAATTAGTTTCTGGAAAAATGGCAAATTACTCAAGAAAAATGTAGTCCATTGTGTTGGCTTCTGACTGCATATCTGCAAGATGTATGGTTCTCCTGACTGCCTTAACCATCACTTCTTTGCTTCTCACCAGCAGTATGGGGGGACAAGTGATACAGTAGTGTCAGGGCTACTGCTGTCACTGCTAGCACTCTGCATCCCACCTGGTTGTCCTGTGCTTTGAGGACATGGACATGATCCTGTGGAAATTCACCACCTTGGTTAGGCATCACCAGGGAAATCCTGTACCAGCTAGGTCAGTCTCTCCCACTGGATCTGAAAATCTCCAACTGTAGCACAGCCTCCTCTATTGCCCGCTTTTTTCCTGAGTGCCCATCACGCAGATTTCCTCCATTCAATTGCTACACAGAGAGAATTGCCTTGGGAAGCATTGAGGAGCATACCCCACTTGCAGCCTTTCCTTCTCCCCACTGCTGCTGGAGAAGGCTGGCTGGAGCAGAGGCACGGCAAGGCAGGGACCTTACAGAGAGTTTCCATTCCCTGCTGTCCATGACTAACACATGATGTCTGATAGCACACATTTAGAATTGCTGTAGTTCCACAGTACTGTGTGATTGACATGTTGCCCCTCAGAGGGAGTGTTGCCTGTCCTGGTGATGTGCTTCCCAGCTGCATGTGGGCCACAGGTGGAAGATAGATGCCTCCACAGTTGAAGTTAGCTGTTAGGCAGTAATTCAGGACCTGGTCTGGCTTCTGGCAGTATCTGCAGTGTCTCTAAAGAGTGACTGCCTGAGATGAAGAGCTGTGTGCCAGTATAAAAAGTCGCACATGGCACCAGAATGTCAGAGCTGGTGTCTTTTCAGTCATTGGTGTGTCAGCATATTCTAACTGCTGCCTCCCACAGAAGCTTTTCAGACAATAATCACTGTGGTTGTTTGTCATTACAGAAGTAACGCTGAAGGTCCATGTAAGCGATGCCAGCACCCATCAGCCAGTAACTGAAGCCTTCATTGAGATTTTTACCAATCAGATCTCCATTGCATCTGGAACCTCAGGAGCAGATGGCACTGCCTTCCTCAAGTTTCAGTATAAATTGGGCAATCAGCTGATAGTGACTGCTAGTAAACATGCATATGTGCCAAATTCTGCACCATGGAAACCTGTAAGATTGCCTGGTAAGAGATCTTTATTTTTGTTCTGAGGTAAGATTTTGCATCTAAAGGAAGCTACACGATTTTGTATGATGTGTTTCAATGCTTGAGATCCTGGGTGGGAGGAGAAACATCTGCACATTGCAAAAATAGTAGCATTTGTACCTCAGTTAAACTGCAGCATCAAGGCTGAGCAGAGACTCACTCTCATTCTGGCAGTCCTTGATACAGTGCGACATCAGTTTTCAAACGTTTGTTGGTGCTCTTACAGCTCCACAGAAAAAAAAAAATCTATTTCGGATCTTTTTCTTTATGGGAATGCCATTTCAAGAGCCTTGTTTCAGCAGCTGTGATGTACTCTTGCTTCTCTTCCAAGGTGTGGCAGCAACTGTTGCAACATAGGCTGTAGTGTACAAAAGAAGTCCTGGTCTTTTAGTTCTTAGCCATGTCAATAGAACAGTTTTAATCTGCAGCTACATTATTCAGATGTAAGGATTTTTAGTAACTTAATTAGCATGGCTTTGCTTCTTCCACAGGCATAATACTTGCATGTTAGTTTTTATCAGAATGCCTCAGAACTTTACATTATACGAGAGGAAAAATTGAGTCATGGAGCCTATTTCTGTACTGCTAAAAAGAACAGATTGAGGGTGGCTTTCAAACCCTGAGATGTAACATCTATATGAAGATCACATCCTGAGTTTCATCTGCCTTTCCTGTAATCCTCAGCCACAATTAGGGCCCATGATATTTGGGAATGGTCCCAGGCTTGTATTACGCCCAAATCACACTTAAATAACACACACCTCAGATTTGATAATTAGCGTGGGCCAAAGCCATGCCAGGTTTTAAGTGCACTAATATTTAAATAGTATATGTGTTCCCAGGGCAGTGTTGAATTCCATGTCTTGGCTCTGTTTTATTTATTAATATCAACATAGCCAGAAGGACTGCGTGGCTGACTGCAAGGTCAAGTAGCAAATGTATTTTCAGAAGGGGAAGGGAACGCGGATCTCTTCAAACCCAGACTTATGCTTTAGGCATTTCAACACGCTGTTTACTGATCTGCTTTCACTTGCTTCAGATAAGAGTGACTTCTTCCACATTTCTCTGCTGTATTCCGCCATGTTTTTCAGCTACTTAATGGAGCTATAGCAAAGACTTTAGTCAGGCTCTTTGGGGTGTAGTGGAAGAATAAGAAGCAATTGAAAAGAGTTGCAGCTAAGAGAGTTTCAAATAAGTAAAAGGTAACAATTCATTACAGCAGCAGCAGAAAGGTTGTGAAATCGTCATCTTTAAAGACATTCAGAACTCCACTGGACAACCCCTGCTTGGTGGAAGCAGGTGACTTCCAGTGGTCCCTTCCAGCCATTATTCTTCTGTGACTCTGTTTAGACATTTCCTTTGGGTTTTTTTCTTTTTAAATAAGCTGAAGTACAGCTTCCTCAGCATACTTCATGTGCTTTTAAATGATTAAAGTGTGCAATAACCTTGCTTTGAGTCTCTTATCTTTCTGACTCATACCCTAGGTCTTTTGAATGGGGTTTGTTTGGTTAGTTTTTTGCTTGTTGTTTTTCTTAGATCCTGATTTTGAGGGAAGGGAATGAAACAGGGTATTTTTGTTTCAGTAAGTCATTGAAGTTTAAAGAGCAGTAATTGTATAGGTTCCACAAAATCTATCTTTCCATGGCTGAAACATGAGCTTAGCTCAGAAAGTAGATTCGTTTCACCTCTGATCCTCCCCCACTGAAACCGATAGATAGTTTGCCATTGATTTAATTGGAAGTAGAATCCATTCTTTTGCTTTCTGTACCTTGAACTTATTCCTTTCTTTGATTAAATAAACAACAAGTTAGAACTTGATATGCCCTATGTAGATTTAATAGGGTTGTTCTTTGAATTAGTCCTGAAAAGGTACATGACATAGAAGTTGAGGACCAAGATACTTAGGCTTTTATTTTTTGTACTGACCAAGATACCTATAGTCTTTAAAAAACTTTCCAAGTTCTGCTTGTATTTAAATGCCCTTTATTTAAATGCCTAATCATGCTTTTAACTAGCACAGTTCAGAACTTTTGAGAAATGTCCAAGTTGTTTTGTTGTTATTTTTAAGCTGGCTTGAATGATGGGGAACAGGCAGCATATCTCAGTGTTCATTCTGCAGTGTGCAGTCTGGGCACACCCATACAGCTGGATCCTCATTTCCCAAAAATGCTTTTTAACAGTCCTAGGAGCTGTCCCCCACAGAGCAGATCCCGCACTTGGAGCAGCATTCCACCCAGGGCAGTGTTTAAGCTGATGTGCCATCCTGTGTGCCGCAGTAAATGAAGTATGGCCATATTTACCTCAAATGGGAAAATGATAACCACGAGCAGGGAGTAGGTTTGAAAGCTATAGGGTGGTAATGCTTAAAGTGCTGTAGCAGAACTTTGCCAAAGGATCAGGATTCTTCCATCACAGGCAATATGCATTAGTTATAGCCTTATGCTGAAAAGCTGTGCAGCCGCTGAACTTGTGATATTGTTGTAGTAGCTTCAAGGAGTAAACATCGAGGATTTTCTCTTCTTATAATTTGGCAGAAATTAACTTTTCTTATATTAACCAAAATAATTACTAGCACTTTACCGCTTAAGCAGGAGGATTATTTATTTACATAGTGATAAATGGTAGGAGGAAAAGATTTAAGATCCCTTCTTCCATTGAAATATTTATCAGCAGAGCCATGACTCCACTTATTAACAGTTCATTAATTTAACATCGCTTGAGTTGTTGAAGTGTTCATCATGGAAGATGTGTTCATCTGTCTTGTCTTAACTATGCATAGATTTTTCTTTGTGAATAATTTGGAAGAAAACATTTGTGACTGGTGATCCTTATTTAAAAGAACACTTCCTTTGGAGCAGTGTATGCAATAAAGGGAGGGAGTTGCTGAGGCCACAGTTCAGAGTAAGTTGACTCTTAGTTGGTAGAGTCAGTTGGTAGGGTCAGTGTCCAGTTGTCAACTAAGTACCATCCATCTGCTTGCTCCCCCCCAACCTCCATGGGTTGGGGAGGAGAATCATAGAAAGGTAAAAAACCATGGCTTGAGATAAGAACAGTTTAATAATTGAAATAAAGTAAAGTTTCAGAAGAAGAAGAAGAATGAGACCCAACAAAAAGAGAATGGGAAGTAAAACCCAGTTAAAGCAAGTGATGCACAATACATTTTTGTTGTATTGTCAATTGTTTTGTTTGTACAGTTTTGTTGTATTGTCAATTGCCCAGCCCATCCCTGAGCAGCAGTTGAACCCTCCCAGACAACTCCACCCAGTTTATGTACTGGCCATGACATTCTGTGATAGGGAATTTCCCTTTGGCCAGTCTGGATCAGCTGTCCTGGCTGTACTCCCTCTCAGCTTCTTCTGCAGCTTCTCACTGACAAAGCATGGAAAACTGCAAAGTCCTTGACTTAGGGTAAGCACTACTCAGCAACACCCAAACCATCAGTGTGTTATTGACATTATTGTCATCCCAAATCCAAAACACTGCACTGTACCAGCAACAGAGAACAAAACAGCTGTATCCTGCCTGAAACCAGGACAGTCAGTCAAAGCAAACCATGGTTTTGTCACTGTGGTGAAATACAGTTTTAGGAGCAGAGGATGATGGTTATAATATTTTTGGGAAAGGAGAGCTCATCTGGGGTTGTTTACCTGTAAAATAAGGTAAAAACTGGGAAGGCAGAGTATAGTATTTCAGGACTTGTCCTTGGCATAGCCACTGAGGGAAATGTGTGGCCAGCTCTGGATCCACACTTAAGATGAATGTTTAAAACTGTGGACTTATGTAAGGGGTGATTAAAAGACAGGAAAATACGGTTTACAGGGAAAGATTTGGAAGTGCCTAATTTATTTTGTTCACTAGCAAGAAGGTTCATGGGGTAATTTGATCATAGTCCATCAATACCCTCAATAGAGAACAGGAGCGGGTGAGAGAGAATTCTTCTGTCTAGCAGGCTTGTATAAAAAGAAGATCAAATGGCTGGAAATCTAACCTCTATCAATTTTGATGGGTAAAGAGGCACATAGTTTAACTGCCCTCATAATTATTTATTATAACATTGATATTGCGGTGTGTTCTTCACCACTGGACACCTGTAAAAGAAAATTGGAGTTTTTCTACAACATGTTTTCAAGTTTCTGTACAGCTGTTTAATCTGCAGCAATAATTAATTCAGAGAAGGCTGTAGTTACACAGGAATAAGGCTGGATCATCACTGTCATCCTTCTGGCCTTAAAAGCTGTGTCTTTCTGTCTTTGTCATGCTGAGAAAAGATTGTGTGGAAAAGCCCAAGGGAAGTTTAGAGGTTATATATTCATTACAGTCTGGCATATATGGATGAAGATGTTGGCATGGTTGATTGTATTGAGCTTCCGAGGGTGTCTAAATTATATTAGCTTTCTTCATACAAATTAAGTTACTGGAGTAAAGACAAGTTTTGTAATTGTGTGGCCTTAGTGCTACTTGCACTAGGCTTTCTTACTTACGTTGCCTAATGTGTAGATCTGTTTCACATGTAGGGCATTGGAAAGAAGATTCCCAGCTGTACGTGCAATAACATGATTTTTAATTTTTATTCATTTGTTTTAATGTTTATATTGTTAAGACCATCTTTCAGATGGTAGTTTTTATCAGTATGTTTCCCCTAGTTTCTTCTCCTTTCTCCTGTACTTCTCCCAAACACTAAAATTTCTCATCTTTAAAAGGTGAATATATTTCTTAAAGCAGAAATACTGTGGTCTCCCTATTGGTAGCTAACATTTCTATGGTCTCTTGGGTTAAGTAATGTGTATTAATTTAGAGGAAATTCATAAAATTCCAGAAAATCAGAAGAGTTTGTGTTGTTCTTCTGTTGACTGTTTCTGGGAATGCCTTCCTCAGCTGGCATTTACTTCAGACTAGGATGAGTACTCTCCAGGTATGGGGTGCTGCCCAGTTACCAAAAATTACTAGTCTGCATTAGTCTCCTCCTTCTGTCTTTGAAAGCCACGTGTGGACTGCAGGCAGTCATGCTCCTTACTGTTTTCATGGATGCAGGAGGCAGGTGGGCTCTGTGGCTAGTGCCTTCCATATTTTGGATCTTCTGGGTCTGAAAAACTTGGCATGAAATTATACCCTGCTTTTCACTCTGCAAAGATGTGTGTGTGCATACTGACACAGTCCCCTGCAGGGAGTGTCAGTACCCCGTGGGAAGGGAAGTCCTTACAAAGCAGACTTCTTGCAGCAAATACCATTTATCCATCCCCTTTCACACCAGTGGTAGGATGACAGTAGTTCTGCTATAAATAACACGTCCCTGGTGTAGGTGGTGACTCAGTACATGCTGCATTTTAAAGCAAATTATTCAGACTTATTCATCATACTTTGCTTTTCTGTATGACTTACGTAAGCATCTCAAAGTACTTAAAAGTTAAGTTTCATTAAAATATTCCTGAGGTAAGAAGTATAGCTGTTGCACAGAAAAATAGCCAGATGGAATTAGTGTTTCAGTTCTCTTTAATGTATTTCACGTCTTTCTGTGGAGCTGGGAATTGCTTAATGTAAGGCATGAAACCCTGCTTTACACTGCACTCTTCAGTGCTTTGAGCTGCATGCATGATGTGCAGGAGTCAAAGCGTAGAACATTTTGTTTAGTTCAGTAATTAATCTGGCATTTTAACTGTTTGGTTCAGAAAATGCATGTGGTTTCTGGCATGTATACAATATGATTTTAATAGTTTGGGTGGCCTGCTTTTGCAAAAATGTGAAGAAAGTAAGCCCTGTTGTTGTTGGATTATGTTTATAAGAATTTAAATATATCCCACTTAAACCACTTCTCTCCCACAGTGTTCTCTTCACTGAGCCTCGGCCTTCTTCCTGAACGCTCAGCTACTCTCATGGTCTATGATGATGTAGTCCAGATAGTCTCAGGATTTCAAGGTATGCTGGCTTTTGGGAGTTGGAATTGAAATTTGAGGGACACTAAACAAAAATCCTGACAACCCCATGCTGTCTGAACTCTGTCCTGTGAATGAGACTGATGTTCTGTGGGGAGTTTTGAGTTCCCTGAGGAATGCTTCTCTGTGGGATTGTTTTACCAAATTAATAGCTGAATTCGTCCCTAGCTGCTGTGACTGGGGAATTCAAGTTACACGGTAAGAAATGAGTTTGGACTTTAGTGTGCCATTTGAGAGCTAGAGATTAAATTTCTTACGCTGTCTGTTGGATGTTTTTTCATCTAGCCTCATTTAACCATCCTTGAAGTAGACATTTTCTGGTGTTCTTAATGTCTAAGAATTTTCTCTGGTTTTATTTTGTTTCTTGCCTCCTAGTGTGAATGACTTAGAAATTTAGGGCTTAGAAAAATTGAAAATTTCTTGTATCTGCATTGTTGTATACCCTGTATAAACTTGCTTTTCCTGTGGACCCCTTGTCAGACTGCTGGCAAACCTAAATCCTACACAGTGAAACCCACTGTGTTAGGAGAATAAAGTTTGAATAACCTTTTCGTAAGGCCAAACACAGATTTTAACGGAACTCTAATAATCAGTCAGAGAAACAGTGTTTTCTGAACTGCTGAAATTCTAGTGAAGAATAAAATGTTCGTCTGACTTAGGGGTCTGATGTAAATTAGTCCAATTGATGTGCTGGCTGAGCTAAGTCTGTCAACAAAAGAACGGGAGCTTTTTACCTTGAACCAGGAAGGGGACATCCTTCCTGTGGGCACTCTTATTGTGCATAAGTGGTGTCTTATTCACAATAAGTCTTATGTTTGCCATCATTTTAAACTCTACTGGATAGTTAATAAACAAGAGAATAGTGCCCTCAATAATATTCCAAGATAACCTTGTTCTGAGAGAATATAATACAATTATGCCTTCCTGAATTTTTTTTTTAGTTAGAAGCCATCCAGACACAATAGGCTTTTCATTGATGATAGCACTAGATACAACTGGAGGTGAAAATGCATTCAACAAATTAGGTAGCTGATGGAATGCTCAGAAGGAGCTGGAGAAACAGCTGCTGTACTTCTGCAGCTGCACTTCTGTATAGCTGCAATTTGAGAGCTGGACACTGTCTAATGGAGTAAATTAGATGGATGGTGAACTGTGTTAAAACATGAGGGATTCCATTAGGCAAAACATGAAACATTGTTTACCAACAGTATTCCATTATCATGCTGTATTAAATACTCTTCTTCTTATGCAAATGTGCTAATATTATGCAATTAACTGAAAAAGAACAGTATTTTCATGTTCATAGCTTCCTTCAAAAAAAGGGGGTTGCCAAAGGACTAGAGGGACATTCAACAGCTGAGTGATACTCATAAATATTTTCAACATAATCTTCCTTCCTTCAGTGAATTGATCCAGTGTGTTACGAATATATGTAAATTAGAATAATGTAACTGGTTCTACTGGGATAGCAGAAAAAACAGATAAAGGAAGAAAGTGGTACCTGGAGTATGCTAGGATTGGGATTTGAACTTGCAGTCTTGCCCAGTAAAATCTAATTTATGGGTCCAGTCCGCATTTCTTTTCTTGGGACTTCTCTTGTGATGAAGCCTAAATGAAAGACAGCCTAGACATTGTTCCAGTACTTGAATGGAGCCTCTCTAGTCTCGATCCAAAATCCTTGTGACCTAGTTTTTCTCTGTTATTTCTCTAATTTACTTCCCAGTAACCTCACACTGTTTCAAAAGAGCTGATCAGGAGTTACCTTAGTGCAAAAATGAGAGCAAACCAGAACTCATTATAGCAGGAATAGGCTGGGAACACTGGTGTTTGAAGCACCAGTCAAAGAGAAAGAAAGGCCTGTCTTGGTACACCAAGTTACCAATTGCATTTGAATAATTAATCAAGCAGGCAACGTATTATGCAGTTGAGAAGTTTGTCTGAGTTGATGCAGGCAGCTTCATTTTCATGATGGCATTACAATCCACTGCTGTGCTCTGTCAGTAATTGTGAGGGATGGGGCTTGCCAACCACTGGGTCATTTAAGTCATTTAATAGCAGCGCAGTGACGGGCTGAATTTCAGCATTCAGTGAATGGAAGCTGTATGGGGACCCTCTATCTGTCTCCTATGAGCAATCAGAGCATGAATTGGTGAGACTTCAGATGCTACTTCATACAGATTAAACCTCAAATGCTTGTGTGGTGCCACATGTCACACATCCAGTGTGACAAAAGGTGCCTTACAGGGACTCGTTGAGGTTACATCCTCAGGAGTGTACTGGCAAACTGGAGCTGACAGCATTTGAATCATGGCTGATGTGTTCACAAGAGACTGTTTAAAGAAAGTAAGATCTGTGCTCAGCAGTCGTTACCTCATGGCACACCATGTGGAAAGAGCTCAACATGCCTATTTTACACTTGAATGTGCTTTTAAACCTGAATGTGTGCTTGAATGGGTTTTATGAGTAAAAACTGGATTTTATAAGTAAAAACTAGGTATCTTCAGTAATAGAAGCAATACTAATAATCCAGTCCCAGTGGTAAGTGATGACTTGTTGAAAAATACTCTTAAGAGTCTGGTCAGCACAAGTTTCTACCATTTCCAATTCCCTCAATAAATCTATCCCCAAACATACGCCCCAAAATCAACTATGGCCTCTGGTAAAGTAGAACATTGGATTATCTTCTAGCAAGGTGGTGAGAGAAGGCAAAAGCCTTGGTAGCTGCTTCCCTCACAAGCCTTTCTCTGGAAACTCCCAATCTTCTTCCCCTTTGGAGTCTCTTGCCAGGTGTGGGAGACCCAACTGAGGAACTGAGGGGAGAGTCAGGGTGAGTGGCAGGTTTTGGGTGAACATCAGTCTGGAGGAATTTGTTTTTCTAGGATGTGAATCAACTACTCTGCACTGATTTATTGTCTGTGTATGCACTATCTACAGAGGAGGCTATTTCTTCACTCTCAAAGCTTGTATCTGAGTTTGTTGCTGCACAGGTTTCCTGACAGGTTTGGGGCTTAGCCATAAGAAGGCTTTGTGCTGCTTGTAGAATTGAAGGAACTGAGGTTGGCTTTCTGAGTCCTCCATATCTAGTTAAAATTTGACAGTTCATGGCTCTCCCAGTGCTAAAAACCAACTGGTTTTTTGATAGAAATCCCATAAACTACTGCATTACAGACTCAGCAACAGTTACTTGGGTTTTAATTTTTATCGTTTGCATCTTTGGAAATAAAACAGCAGTTCTTGGTAACTTGAATAATGCATCTTAACCAGAGATCTAGACAGCAGAAAATCCTACAATTGTACACTGAACTCTTGGTGATAATCCTAATGCTAGTTTCTTTGTTTGGAAGGAGAGGGCAGTGTTCCTGTTCTGTTACCCATGGGCTGTAGGAGCCCACTCAGCAGTGCAGCCAGAGGCTTCCAAAGTGCCTGAGCAGATCAGTCCCTAAGGTACAGCAAACTGCTACAGTATTGCAGAGCACACAGGAGATAAGTCCTGCCTGAGTTTGTTGCTGTCAATTTATTTAATCTTTTATATAGTTTCCCATTTAAGTCTAGAAATCAGATAAGGAAGATATCTTCCCATTTCACATGGGTGTTGTTTAATGACTATATTAAACACTTAGGGGTATTGCCAGTCTTGAGAGCCTGCTGTAAACACTTAAATGTTTCAGAAATTAAAAAATCAATTTTTTAGCTTTTTCTTGCAGAGTTACCAAAGAAATTACAGCTAAACAACAATCAGCTCTTTGGAGGTACTTACCCCTGTACACAGACCTTTTTCTTGGCCAATACAACATTTTGTTCTGTTGAGTTTTATGTTTTCTCACAGCTAGAGCTCCTGCTGGAAAATTATGCAAGAAAAGATTCCAGTCTCTAGGTTAATCACACTGGCAGTTACAAAGCTTAGGAGCAAGTCAAGCTTGTTATTCTTTCTCACAGTGAAGCTACATGTAACCTAAAAGTGCTGCCAGAGACTAATGGGGGAAAAGATGCAAAATTGTTTTGAGTTGACATCTTTGAATCACATAGCCCAATGTAAATTAAGAAGAAAACTGCTTGCCTCTTGATTCTGTGCTGTGTGGGAAGTGTTCTGTGTGTATTCAAAATGAGCTCTGGAGAATACAATAGCTTTTGATTTAAAAATTAATTTGCATGTTGTGCACACGAACTTGCAGATGGAGTCTTGCTGTGTGTTGCTAAACAGTATTAATGGTGAGTATCCTTTGAAAAAGACTATTGACTTTATAAGCTGGGATTTAAATGAGACATGAAATGCCATAGTACATGAAACAGTCTTAAATCATGTTGCAGCAAAGACTCTTCAATTAACACCTAGTGAGCTTGAAAGAAATGCTAACACTGTAAAAGACAGAGGAAAAGAGAGAAATCTTACATGCCAAGTAATCTGGTTCTATTTAGATGTGTTCTTCGCATGGGAAAATATGGAAAATCTTTTCATCCAAGGTTTGTCAAGTGAATCTTTTCATCCAGTGATTGCAGTAGTGACCGGTCTCAGTTCTAGAGTTACTTTTCATGGCCAAAGCTTGGCAAAATCTATATACAGAAGTTACATAAATTAATTGAGACTACAGGTAGAATTGTCTCTTAGAAAATAATTTTAAAGAGTATAAACTACATTTATCTTGCTGTTTCAGGGAAAACCAAATTTGAACAAATATGATGAACTGGATGCTTTCCTAAGCTTTTGCATACCCTACCTCTGAACTTAGTTTTGGTCTCAGTTATACTCATTAGAAGAGGCATGTAATGAAAAGTGGAGGAGAAACAACATAGCCAGAAAAGCTTCTGACAGTAGGTGCCTCCACAATTTTGCTCTGGAATACTTGTGGACAAATAATGACAAGTGTAAAATAAATGTAAAAATACTGTTTGTCTGTCTTTCATAATAGCCTTCTAATGTCTCTGTCCTTCTCAAGCTACTGCAGTTTATAATGAAAAAAATGTAAAAATGCTTCCATGAATATGAACACCTAAATATTCTGCCCACCTTGGATATAAAGTCACTTTTAATATTTTTAGGTGCACGGACTCAGCCACAAGTTCACTTTCAGAGAAGATCTGTGAAATTGCCAGAGAACACTAGCTACAGTGATTTGACAGCATATCTGACTGCAGCCAGTTCACCCTGGGAAGTGGACAGTTTCCCTTATTTGCAGGGATTAGATGGAAATGGAACAGGTAACCCACTACTTTGGTTTTGCTCTGATTTCATATTGGTCCAGGGCTTGACTTTTGATAATACAATTTTTTCCATTCCCCATTCCAGCAGACATTCTTTCACATTTGGGTGACGTGATGTGTTCAGCTGCCCTACCAATATGCTGTTCCAGTGAGCAAGAGGGCAAGGTCTGCTATCCCTTAAATAGGGCCACTGAATAGCAAAGATGAAAACTCCTTGGCCTTGGGAATCAGATGAGTTGGTTACACTTTTAGTTCAGAGCTGAGTCTCCAAATGTGCACATAAAAGATGGAGATGAATGTGAAGGAACAAGAGAGAATTTAACTTGAGGATGCCATAAAATTCTTGTCCCTCTTTTTTTCCAAAGAAAAAAAAGCCTCTATATAAAGGATTTAATACTGTGTTGTTTCAGTGTCTTTGTTGATATTTTTGAATGTAGCCAAAATGTGCAAATTCGTCTAGCACCAAAGAGAAAACAATGAATATTCATTGTAGAAACACAACCACTGTTAAATTCAAAGTTGTAATACATTTTTATGACTTCAACTGCCTGCTAGTCTTCTTCCACTTTTCATTCAGTCTTGAGTGAAATACTTGGTGTATCATAGGTAAGAGAAGAATAGCAGAACCACTATGAGAAGCCTTCAAATTCTTAAAAGGCTGGTGTGAAAAGGAGAATAATTTGTTTTCTGTGCCCATTGTGGGTTAGAAAGATATCAGTGGCCATGCAGTGTAGCAGGAGAGATTCAGGCTAGTGATTAGATAAACCTTGCTATGATGAGGATAGTTTAAGCTGCAGAGTTAATTGTTTGAGGGTGTTGGACAGAGTTAGACAGTCACCTGTGATGATGGCAGAGGCATAGCTGACCCTGCTTTGAAGCAGCCTAAATACTCCCTTGAGGTCTCTCCCTGCTGTTCCTCAGGATGCATTTACTTGTGATGTGTTGATCTAAGTGACTTTGAATGCTAGGTCATGTGTGTAAGCGGTAGCTTGCTAGCTTCCCCCTTCTTCCCTTTGTACAAATCTGTGCATCTCCTTTTCTATTACAACACGAAATGCGTCTGCAACCTTACTCCAATCCTTCTGTCTGCTCCAGTGAGTACATCTCATCCTATCTCATTCTATCTCCCTGTCATTTTCCTATTCTCATCTTCAACCTTCAGTTTTCTCTGACTTTTCATACTCAGACTCATCAAAATCTCTTTATCTGTTTTAAAATTAAGGAATGCATTTGATCTCACTCATTTGTCTATTTCCTCACCTCCGTTCTTTTTCTCTCTAAACCAACTGAAGAAACTGCTGGCAATGTGTGTGGGATTCCTCTTTCCCAAATCTTTCCTAAGTACTCTGCAACTCAGCTTCCCATTCTTGCATTTATTTAGTGATCACAGGTCTTTCAAGGCTTCAGATGATCCCATCTCATGGGAACTGCACAACCAAGATATTGTCTTTCTCCTGTTTTCCCTCCTATCCCCCTATAAAACAGATTAATGCAGCCTTGGGTTTTTTAGACTTCTGTATTCTTGCATGACAGAAACTTTTCTTCTTGAGCACAGGGACCCTGGATTTGACTTCTAGCCTTCAGGTAAAATTATGTTTTAAAAGACCGAAATGACTGGCAAAGAAATGGTGTTCAAGAGACTGAGAAGTGCCTTGTTTTCCAAATGCTGTAGTATTCAGTATGGTGTAACACAGACTATAAATGCAATGTATTTTATTATGCACTATAGTAGAAGTGAAATGTCCTCTGTCTCTACTAGAAGCCTCTCCTGATGTGGAAACATGAAACTTTAAAATCCTAAAGTTGGATTGACTTCCTTTTCTGCATCTCCAAGTGACTTGGTGAAGACTTGGCCTGGAAAACCTCTGAAAGCATAAGAAATTAGATCAACACCTGGTGGAGACTTTTTAATATTTCTGGTCTCAAGAGGAAAAGAGTATTTACAGATTTTAGAATTCTAAGAAAACTTAGCATTGATTTGCATGGGAAATTTTGGAATTTGGCAGAACACTGTCTCTTCTCTCTCTCTCACCTCTCCTTCCCCCACAATTACTCCTCTGTTCTTTTACAGTTTATTTGCCTAATTTATTTATGTCTGTAGCGTTTTGGTGAGGTCTCTCCGTTTAAGTCCCTCACTATTTGTCCAGAGTGACTTTATAGTAGTTTTAGCTAAAATCTATTCTCTATGAGTCCAGCATTTTTCTTAAAATACCATCTGGGTGTTGAATTAGTAATACAGAACAGTGAGAATTCGTTGCATGAATCAGCATGTTGTAAACATAAAAATTTGAAGAATTTCACTGCAAGTAGTGACAAGCATGTATAGTGTTAGCTTAGTGTTTATATTAATCACCAGTTGGAGAGCAGGAGGATGGTTCCACAAAATCTTGTTCTTTTAACCCAGCTAAACAAAACTTTCCATCATCTGCCTCAATGGACCAAGATGGCTAATAACCATTACTCCTCCTGCTTTTTGTGGCTGCTTGTTTCTTTATAAAGCATCATGTCTGAACTGACAGTGAATTTTATCTGGTTATTTTTAAAGCTCTTTACAGGTCACCAGATGTCAAAAATGACAAGAAATAAATGAAAGCTGACATTTATCGAAGTCCATTTCCATTTAATCTGTGTGTGCTTGTCAGTTTTATAGGATGAGAGAGTTTCATAAGCATTGATTTTAATTTGCCTTCACAGCAAAAAAGGGAAACATTTTATCATTTAAATGAGCATTAACATACTGTACAAGGTGGCAAACTGAAGAAGTTTATTTTTTCTTGCTAGAGGTCAGTGGATTTCAGAAACTTCTTCACCTTCTAATATAAATTGTTCAGCCCAGTGCTGAGCAAAGTATTAATGCATCTTAATTAAAAATTGTGTTTCACCATCAGAATGCTTTTTCTGGGACTGAAAAGTAATTTTTACAGATATATGCTACATGAAGACAGTAATAAAGAAAAATTCAAACCTTTCAACATCTGAAAGATGCAAAATATAAAACATTATTTAATCCTTTATATTAATCTAAAATCTGAAGCTATACCTTTTTTCATTTGGAATTTGTATATACAAGAATGTCATCAGGATACAATACTGGGCAACAGGAATATATTTCTCTGATACCAGCCTGAGAATCTTAGTCGCCCAAGTCCTGGGGTCAAGCATCAATCAGACAGAAGTTATAGGTGCATGGTAGAGGCAGTGTATTGAATGATCAGGAATAAAGAAACAACTTTTCCCTTACCAGTTCCTTCCTCTATCTTGCTGTTTTATATTCTAAGGTGTTAAGGGGACAATACTGTGCACCACTGGAGCCTATAATACACATTTACAGATTCATGGGTAGGCTGGCAACTTTCCCCTACATCCTAGCTGAATTTTCAAAGCTTACTTGTCTGTTGTTAATCCGTTAGCTCTGTGTCTGTCCTACGTGGCCACCTTCAAAGTGCCTGTTTTCTCAGTACTTTAATCCCTCTGTGAGGTCAGCAGCTGCCCCTCCGTTCACAGTCAGTGAAGGCAGCGTGTGTGTCCCTCGCACATCAGCCATGTAACACTGACACCCACCTGGAAATCTGGGCCAAATGTGCATCAGACTAGATGCTTTCATAAATCAGCCACATGCAAACATTACTACTGGTTATTCTCCATTTCTTCAGTTCAGCAGAATCCAAGGAATTTGAAAATCAGAGAAGTTTTGTCACCTTTTTTTCCCTTCCCTTTACCACTTCCCCACCTCCTTTCCTGGTGATGTCTTTACTTGGTGAGCTGTTACTCAGAGACATCAAATTTAATAAAGGCCATTTCTCAAGACTTAACCAGAGTTAGGAGAAATCAGAAAGGTCTCAGTGCTTTCCCACCATTCCCTCAAGTGTGCTCATCCTGTTGAGCACTGTCGCCGAGATACAGCATGTTCCCGAGGACCTCTTGGTGTGCCACCACTGCTGGGTGTGAATGTGCTCTCACAGGCAGTGTGCAGTGTAAGGCACCAGGGTTACAGTGGGGCAGTGCCCCATCCCTGCCAGCCAGGCTTCCCTCTTCCTTCTCCCTGATTCACCCCTCAGCAGGAAGAGCAGCTACACAGCCCCGGAGCCAGCACGACGGGCAGCAGGGATGGTGCTCTTAGCAGCTGCCTGGGCCTGTGGGGCTCAAGGCCCCTTGCAAAACTGGAAGCTCCATCTCTTCCAATTTGAACTACTTTTGCTATTGCTTTGAGCTCCAGATGTCCTCAGTTTTAAACCTCAAGGGTTTTTTTTTCACCTGTGTACATATATCTGGGGTATTTATCCCTGTCACTGATTCATTTGGTTAAATCATTGAAGGGTTATAATGCTTTTTAAAAGTATGCTGTCATGAAGTAACATTCATTGGCATGCAGTTTAAACATAAAGAATAATTACTCTTAGATAAGAAGATAATATTGTATATGCTAATAATCCATTTAGCATGTTTTTTTTCAGTGAACAGCCAAAGGAAATGCAACCTGGCATTCTTAAACATGTGGCTGGTCATCTGTGAGGTGCCACTGTTTATTTTGGTGTTTGTTAGTTAACAATATGGGCATTTGAGGCTATAATAAAGACTTGTAAGATACTTTTTTTTGTCATGATTATGGCTGTTACTCATACAGGTTTAAGATTAATTAAAATGAAGAGGATATATGCAGGAGATTTTTCCATTGTAGTTTTTCTGTCTTCACATTTTTAAAAAATTAGGTGAAAAATAGACTATGTACGTCTTCCTTGAATGTTGTGGCTTGGGGTTTGGTTTTTTTGGCAGGGGGAGGGTTGTTTGTTGGCTGGCTGGTTGGTTGGTTTGAGGTTCTTTTGTAAGGCAGGGAGGAAATTGCTGCCACCATCCCTTGAGACTTACGTTGATGCAGTACTGCAGTGTTGAACCACACAGGTATCCCTTAAATTCTGTACATTCTGTAGTCACAGTGTTCATTCACTCTCTCGTTAGGAAACAGCACCAGGTATGACCTCACCCCTGTCACTGCCGTCAGCGTCCACCTCCTCAGCAGCAATGGGACCCCTGTCCCCGTGAACGGCCCCATCTATGTAACAGTGCCTCTGCCAGCAAACAGCAACCTGAAACACAATGCTCACGTTCCAGCATGGAGGTTTGACCAAAAGTTTGGTAGGTAAATCTCATTGTGGCTCCCTAGATGGCTTTTCTTTTCTATCTAAAAGAAGAGACAATATGTGTGCTATATATGCAAATAGACTTGACTAGCACTGTGTGCCAATTTTAAACAAAAGTTTTTGTAAACGTACCGGTTTTCAGTTATTAATTATTTTATTTAAAAACTTGAGAGAACTGCATTTCACACACAGACTGAGACGAAGAGAGACGTATTCACTACAGCATTGAATTGGAAGTGTGTAGAAATGGAAACTTGCCTTATCTTTGCCAGCAGCCAGCTGTCTGACCTTGGGTCCCTCTCTTGGCTCAGGCTCTGTTTCCTGCCTGCCAGATAGGAAATACAGTACTGACTTCTTTTGTAAATCACTTTGAGATTTACTAATACTGTCAGGAAAATACATGTAAACGATTTAAATAAATTTTAAAAAAGAAAAATTCATGAAATATTTTGAAAGGACAGAATGACTAATTAATAAAATCTGTAAAATGCATTCAGGTTTTTGTATTACAGAATAGTGTTTGCCATCGTGAACAGGAGTTTTCCCAGAAATACATATTTCAGGCTCTTTTTACAATTTATTTTCTTTATTTTGTTGCTAGCTGGTACACTGTATTGGCCTTCTTTACAGCTTCGAAGTTTAAAGGACAAAGGAGTGCATAAGTCTTGTCCTGGTGATCCCCTTCAGTTACTGCACTGTGCCTTCTGAAGTATGTACCAGATGGTTGTTGAGAAAAAGGAGAATGGGAGGTAAGAAAGGTAGATGCTGAGAGGAAAAGGAGCCAGAAGTACGGGTCTGTATCAGTCAGTGGGGTTTGTCCTGCAAGGCAAATGTTTTGAGCCGGTTGATGATCACACCTAGAAGTAGAGCAATGAGCATGAAAGCAGCATTTTGGAGAAAGGGAGGAACAGAGAGGTGGAGGGGGAAATAATGTTTTTGCTTCCTTCCTGCCTCTGTTTGCTGACAAAAGCGCTGTATTTTCAAACAGTATGCCTATGAATCTTCTGTCAGAAGTTGCCTGTATTAGAGAGCAAAGCAGTACGATTTAGTGAAGAGTAAATTTGAATATGATATAAAGTGGAATAGTAGAAAAAGAGTGCAATGAATGGATTTGGCTTTTCCCTTAACTGTGGAACTGACCCTTCTCTTGTGCTGTCCAGGCAATAAGTTTCACTATTTTCTTCCTGAAACGGAATAATTCTTCTAGAAACTATTTTGTTTTCCCTTGTTAAAAAAAAAGACAGGGAAGACTGAGTCAAGTTTACTTTCCCCACAAGAAGCAGTCCTTCCCCAATCGTTCCTGTCAGCTGTGCTAGAGCTGCAGCCTGTCTCACTGCCAGTTACTCATGGCAAGTAAATGGTTATGATTTTGATTATGGAGCTTTCTCATTTATGGCCAATTTTCCATGCTCCTGCAATGAGGCCACAAAAACTCTCTCTTAGTATGGAATATGGTTTTTAATTTTGTCTATAAAGAGCTAGTTACCCTACTGTATGCAGTATATATATTAGTATAGCTCAATATGGGTTAGTTAATTAGCCTTGCAGGCTTGAGGCTCCCAATCTTGAGACAAGTCCAGCCTTGTTTGATTCAGAACAAACTACTGGAGCACTTGTGTTATTGGGAGGAGAAGGCATGAGGACTGCTAAACAAAATGCATCTTTGTCAGGCCACTTAGCTTCACAAAGCTGTGGAGAGGAAGGTATTGAAGATGATATGCTCAGGCTCCAGCTCACACTTCAGCTGAAGTAAGCATCTTTCTGCAACCAAAGATGTTGAACAAAAGATGCATTTTAAGCCCTGACTGCAGCATGCCAGTTCTAGTAGAATTTTGGCCACATCCCAACCAATTTAAATTACAGTAGCTTAATTTAATAAGTAGAGCAGCCACACTATCTTTTGCAAGCTACTTTAACACCCTAAGGGCTGTCAAACTAGCCATATGCAGCATTAACATGGTGGTATCCTGTCATTCCACATCCCTGTTGTGCTTGGACTGTGAAGGGAGATGGATGGATAATGACTGGGATGGCTCCATACTGGAGAAATCCTTAGCTGGCAGATAAGTTGTTGTAACCCTGCACTTGCACTGCCAGATCTGTGCCTTGTCAGGATAGGACCTCTGACCTTATTACTCTGATTTTGTCTTTCATGGCTGCGTTTTTCAGTGCTAGTTATGTCTCGGTCTCTCCTTAATAGATTTCCAGTGGCTTAAATTTTCATGCTTTTATCTGAGCAGTGAGTAAATGCCACAGACAGAAAACTGTGACTGTCTTACCCGGCACTAACACAGCACTTCTCCCTCATGGATTAGCAGTACAGTGGACACTTGTTCGTGCAAGCCATTGTTTTTGTTTAGAGTCCATGTGGTTGTCATCATTACTGCATGAAATATAATTTCTGCTCTAAAAAGCAGAAATACTTTTTACTTCTAGAGGATGTGGAGAAGTGACAGAAATACTACGGATATTTTAATCCTTAGTATCTCCTACTGAGATCCTTAGTATCATCCTACTGCTGAGCTCAGGATGAACTAATATGAACCCAGAGGCATCTGGCTGGAAATGCAGAAATTTTCGTAGTTTCCACAAAAATGAGGCGTATTTGCATCTTATGGCAGCCAAAAATAACTAATGGCTTTTTAGGATGTTTACCATAAACAATCTGTATTTTCATGACCATGCTTTCTATCCTTGGGAGAGAAGCGGGAAAAGCAGCATAGTCTGCTTAAGGCTGAGAGTGGCTCCACTGACACTGATGAAACAAGCAGCCAGAAGAAACAGGCTGACATCAAAATAAGACAGTCTGCTGCATCTATTTCATACTGTTCCAAATGAGATTTTTCATTATGAAACAAACCTACTGCCTTGTGTGCACAGCAAGCAAATTAAAGCAATAATACCATTTTGAACAGTTAATAAAATGAAGATCAGCTGTCAATGCCCTGGAGATGTTTTAAGGGTAAGCAAATACATGTAACCTTGTCGTTGTGCTGGTCCACCACTGTTTCATGCAGTATTTCTGGGTGTTGGTAATAATAAACACAGATGCATTGATGTTGCACGCCAAAATGCAACTTAATTGCTCCATGCTGTGGACATACCCATGTCTTGTGTTTCACACTGCTGTGGGACAGTGGTTTTATATCACAGTACACACGTAAAAGGTTTGAACATAGAGACAGGCATTCTCTTTTCTATAATCAGGAGTGCTCAGTGGGGTTTTCTGGGGTTTGGGGTTTTTTTCCCTAGCAAGTACTGTGTTGTATTTATCAAAATCTGAGGGGGCTGAAAACCCTTTTTTTCTTTATCTGTAAACAGATGGTTGGGATCATGACTTCTTCCGTGTATATTTGCCTTGATGTCAGTAGGATTTACAGCAGTATAATTAATCTCTCAATGCTTGGACAATAAGTTTCTGTTTGAAACTTCTTTCTAGCCTTTTCCTCTTCAGTCAGAAATGCCACAGATCCTAGTAGAAATGAAACTCTGCCTCCTGTGTCATCTCCAGCTCCCACCAGCTGGACTGAATAACACAGCACTTGCTCAGCTGTATTTTCCTCAGCCCCCATTTAAATGGTTTATGTTTTGTGTTAAGGTGTCTGGTTTTCATTGGATTCAGTGAGCAAAACTGTAGGTCCAGCATTCTCCATTTTAAGTCCTCAGTTTCATTCCATGTGGTATGAAGGCATCATGTTGCACCTAGACATCTAGGTCCACATCTGGACTTTAAAATATTACCAAATATTCCAGTGTGCATAATATGAAAATGAGATTTATTAATATGATGCATCTGAATTAATCAACAGGAAAGTATGTTCAACACTGTTTTCAGTTGTGTGGCAATGGACGCTGGAGTGGAAGGGTTAAACCTTTGCCCTTTTGCTCGCCCTCCTTAAAGTGTGTTATTTCTTGTGCACTACATGTAAATGAAGTTTAGAATACTGTGTCTCTGTTCTGTCTTCTCCCTAAACACTTGGTGTGCATCTTGGATGTGACCTTGTTGTGTTTAAATGGCTTCTTTGCAGCAGAAGGAAATGTTTCCCCAGTGCCTGAAATTTCAACCATGTGTTCATGTAAAGTGATGGCGGAATATAAAGAAGCCTATCTTGAGGAACTCCTTGTAACTTTATAAAACACTGTATTTTATGCACTCTGCTGTTCTTGGTTGGTGCTTTCTGACTGCATTTAATGCCATAATAGATTTCTAAATGCATTTAAAAGTCTGGTACTTGTTTTTTCTGGGTGACGTTCTGCTGTCAGTGGTAAAAATTGTATTGATTTTTGTAGAACCAGAATTTCCAGATGTTCCTTCCTCAGCAAAATCAAGATAATGTTTTCTGTGCTCAAAAGAAGTCATGAGGACATACTTATGTGTAAGCAGTATTGGTGCCTACTAAACTGGACTGCAGTTTCGTAGAGGTGAAATTATGCTTGTTTTTTGTTCATAGTGTTTATAGGGAGAGAGCGACAGCTACTGTCAGGCAAAAAATGTAAGCAGATGACTGTACATTTACCTGTCTAGTTCTCTGTGTATTGTTTGCAAATAAGATGATTTATAAAAGTCTGGAATTTAGGCTTCCCATATGGTAGCAGTGATAATCCACCCAAAGAAAATACTGTCTTATAGTTTAAAAATAAAACATGTTTCTTTTTGTTGTGAATGTGATTAATTTCTGATTGCCACCACATTCCTAACCCTGTGTGACAGACAGAAAATAATAATTTAAGAGAAACGTTCCCAGCCTGTCACTGGATGTGACACTGGGTGTAAGTGAGAGATGGCCTGCATTTGGGCTGCACGCAGCTGCACGCATGGCCTGGGACTTCATGCGCTTCTCCAGGAAGTGCGTTTTCTATGCATGAGAGATGGACGTACTCAGGAAATCACATTCCTCACCCCCAGAAGTTTGAGCTTAGTATAATCATATCCAGAACACGTGGTTCTAGACCAGATTCAGTGGTGATAGGGACATAGGTTTGCAAAGGTGAAAACCACAAAAGTTCAAGGTTAAGCTATTTCTGTAGTTTAAAATTTCCTTGACTATTTGATTTTGACTTCCTTTTTAATCTCAGCTGGAAAGCTTAAATTATTCTTAAAGACTAAATACACTAAGGAATACAGGTTCTTAAATAACTGCTCTCAAAGAATTTAATATTTTGTGTGTTGCCATAGAAATGGCAGCTACCAAGCTCAGCTTTTTACCATGTACAATGTCTGCATAATAGGTGCAGATACAATTTCAGAGTATTAGACAGACCTCAGCATTGAAAGGAAAAGAAGCTCTTCCTCTGATGCTTCACAGTGTAGTTCACTGAGGTATGTTCTCACTATCATGATCCTTCTGGAGAGGATCATAGGAGACAGTTGTGCTTATTTATTAATGTGTGTTTTCAAAATGGATGCTGTGGCTTACTCGTATGAAAGTGAATGAATGGATGGTTTAATCCTCTGCCCACCTCGTACACCATCCGAGCTGCAGTTACAGCAAAGAGGATGAGGTTTGGCATGATGGTGGTGCTTAAGGGGACACTGAAGGAATCAGGTTGGTGCCAAAGTGTAGTGCTCTTTGTGCAAATAATCTACTAATATGTAGTCAAGGGAAGGAAACTGGAAACAAGTCCCTGGCTTCTGGGAGCAGGTTTTAATAATGTGGTACCATGTAGATGGCCCTGTAGCTCCACCTACAGAAGCCATGGCAGGAGAAGGTGGGAAGAGGCAGGCATCAAAATTTCAGAAGTGGAGAAAAGACCTTTGTGCTTGTGCAGCTGCCTGAGTTGAAGACGACCTGGAGGTGGGTGGGAATCCAGGCAGGAGTGGGAAGTGCCTGGATGGGGCTGGAAGAGACTGAGGAGGACCTGGGAACTCCTTCCTCTGCAGCTTTGCAATGTTAGATCAAATCCCAGTGTGTCTCTGCTTCCACTTCCAGTTTGAAAAATAAAAGCTGAATGTGAGTGTGATGTGAGGCTAAAGGAAGGAAAAGGTGTGCAGTGTTTTGTGCATGTGCTTTTATTTATTACTTGTTCTAATAATTTTGTCAGTAACTGACTGAATATGATTAATAATGTGGTAAAACAAATTCTAAAGGCAGTATCTTTCACGTATACCAGTAACTAGGGAAGGTGGTCCAGCAGGCGTAACTAAGCTTTTCTTTTTGAAATACAATTATTAACCAGTAATTATGTATCAAAGTAATTTTCTTTAATAAGTCCCTTCCGTTCTGGCATCCTGGAAGGAAATACTGAGGGGACCAAAGCAATGCAAGCAGTTCTGTGTGAAATGTGCCCTGCCTTCTGCCCAGATATAATTAAGATTATTATATAATGAAAACCGGTGTGTTCTTTTGTTAAACACTTGACAGGTGATTTAAGGGGAAAAATGAGAAGAGATGGAAAAACCCACAGAGCTTCTCAGGCACAAACAATAAATTGAACCCTTAGATTTCCTTGCCAAAATCTTCAAGGTATGATGGTAAGAGCATTTCCGTTTTAGTTCATGAAATAATGGTGGTGCTGTTGAAAAGGAGCAGGATTTAGCCCCGGAACAGTTGTGTAACAAATTCTGTAAGAGTGGAAGAATAATGAGTCTGTGGGCTCTCAGAGCAGGAACGTTTATTTTTTGATGTTGCCTAGCAACCCTGAAAACAAAACTGTAATATTAACCTAAATACTATGAATTTTTAAACCCATGTGTATTGGGGGGAAGGTGAGGAGGAGAGTAAGCTCCACCAGTATTCAGGAAGGGATTTTCAACTTGTATTTCAAGCTTTTAGCTTTTTAGAAAATGCACAAAAGTAAAACCAAAAATCCCACCCCTGTCTAGTAAAACTTCCCCTCCTGATGCAGATTAGAGGTGATTTTCAGTTGAAAGAAGAAATCTGATAAGCAGCTTTCAACTGGTAGGATGAAAAGCTACAATTTATGTATGTCATAAGGTGCTTTAGGAAGTTATTTTCACAAACTTGCCCTTGATTAACTCTTCATAATAATGCTGCTATTTGCAGTGTCTAAATCAATTACTTCTAGAAGCACTGTTAGTATGTTTTGAATATCCTTTGCTGTCCTACACTGTCTGATAACAACCTACCTCATTCCTTTTGACACATATATCTCTGTTTAACCGTGAATCTCTGCCTAAGCAGGCCAATCTTACAAGACATCGTAGACAGCACAAAAGAGATCCGTGCTGAAAGAAAAGCACTTCTCATAAAGGAGTATTTATAAAGACATCTATGCTATTAAGCAGTATGGTTAGAAGTACCTTTCTTTTCTTTCCAAAGCTCTTTTGTCTAGGGAAGATAATCTTATGAATAAAAATAAATTCGTATAATGGGATTATGTTTAATTTGCTCTCTGACTAATTAAATCCTCTTTATTTGTCAAACCTATTGGATGGAAATAATTCATGTTGTAAATAACACAGTTTGGGTTCCCTGCTTGGGTGGGATTGGATGATCCTATTGCCAGTTAAAGGAAACAAAATGAAAAGCAGACAGTATTTGATTAATGGAAGAATTTTCTACCAAAAATTCACATGTAAAATTAATTTATGGAAATAAACCACCGTAGCTACCATATATTTAAACACAAACAATATTTAGGCTTTATGACTGCCCTTGGGGGAAGCTGCTGGCTGCAGCACACTCCTCTGACAGTCATTTACCAGAAGTATTTTGGTCAGTGATAGAAGAACACACAATCAAAGTCAGCAGAAGTCCCTGCAGCAGCGGTGATCTGGAGGGCTCTGAAATAGTCAGCTTGGGAAGGTAAAGCTGAGGCAAGCAGCATTATACATCCTCCCAGAGGGCCAATGTATGGTGCTTGCTGGCACCCCCACCCTGTGCTGGGGTGCCAGCAAGCAAACTCCCCCCGCAGCCAGATCGCAAGAGGGGAGGTTGTCTTCCTTCTTCTTGGCTGTAGCAAGAGTCCCACACATCTCTCCCGAGAGCAGGTAGTGGTGTGGGGCTCTCCTACCTCACCTAGGCCAGCGGGCAGTTTGCCATTTGCTTGTGCTGGAGCAGCATGGGATTGTCAGCATGCACAGTCCCGTGTGGAAGCCAGAGGGACATACCATTCCCTAGATTTCACTACAGATCAATTAAAAATAATAAAGTCTAGCTTTAAAATGTGGAAGCAGTGTCTTACTCAGAGGTGTCATGTATCTAGACAATGGAAGCAGATCCATTCATCCTGCCTGGTTCCAGCAAGCTGTCACTCCAAATAGCTGATATCTTTGAAGACACCAGCACGTCTCTTTTCTGGGCAAACCACCCATACCTACAGGGACCTGATTGTGCAGGGGGATAGTCTAGAATGGCTGTTCTTCAGTAGTTTCTCTGCAGTAGCTGCCCATCTGGGCACCCTCCTTGCTGAAAGTGCCATTATTCAGTCTGATTCAGAAGTAAACCAAATTAAATTACAAAAAGGTGTTGTTTGATGCTGAATGTGTCTTGAAATAGGGATATAATGTGCAAACCTTTTGCTGTTGAATTTGCTCATGATAACCCCCCTCTAACCCTTACTGGCAAGTCCTAAAAGCTGCCTAAGATGTGTTCATCACAATCAAAGTTACTGCAAAGTATTAAGATGCTTCTCTCTAGCAGAATTTATTTCTCCTGCTCTGCTGAAGTCTTGAACTTCTCTGGTATTTTTGCAGTCGGATGGGCATCAGCTTTCTTTATCTGATCGTTTTTTTCATTTGTGTATCTTTAAAGTACTGTCATTTTTATGTTCTTTACTGTGTTCTCTTACCTTGCTTTTGATTTCCATATATGAAAGAGTGATGGGTAGATGCTTCATGAGCTTTTTAAGAAAGAAGGAAGAATAAATTTGTTAAATTACATCATTTATTCAAAGAAGTCAGTAACAGGCAGTATAATTTTGGTGAGAAAAGTGTTAAACGTCGAGGTTCTCCCCATGCTGTTAGTTTGAGCCAGGAGACAGCTCCCCTGACTTGAATCTTGGATCAGCGTGTTGGCTCCACTGAGCAGTAAGAGAGGAAAAAGAAGAGAAATGTAAAAATGATCTATAAGCAAGAATGTCTCTATATATAGAAATTTTCCATGAAGCACCAGACAGTCTTTAAGAATTAATGGTGAATTGGCCCAAATCATGCAGTGCTTACAAACTATACTGAGCTTGCTGTTTCTGCTCCAAAGAGGCATTGACAAGTTTTCTTTGGAACTACAGAGTCTTGAACAAAAATGATCACTTCCATTACATCCATCTCTTTTTATCGGTTTGGGTTTTTTTTAATAATCCTGTATTGCTTGTTACTTAGCAATTACTGAAAATCAAGCATAAATATTAATAAGCAGTGAAGCTCACTGATTTTGCTGACTTGGGTGGGGGGAAGAAGTAGATATTACAGGATATTTGGAGAATAACAAATTAAATTATTAGAACACAGCATACAGAGAGGTAAGACCTCTCTTCTCTTCTAAATCCTCCTGCTTAGTTCTGCAGTTGTAATCCTGACAACACAGAAAGAATGAATGCTGCTTGATCTTCTTCCATTTGCAGGCTACTGCATAGGAACAGATAGAAAAATGAACAAAGTTCTTTACTCACTGCCCCAGTCTCCTCCTTTGCTTACAGCAGCAAGTATGTGAGGACACAGAGGGTAATTAGCTTCACTTTTAGAACAGGAAAACATCTTGTTTTCCACTTCCAAGGAGGAATCTGTGGCAGGATAGGGAATTCATTCTCAGGGCTGCACAGCAATGAACTCCTGGTCACATAAGGCAGTGTGAAATGGTAGGAGCACAGCCAATCTGCAGTTGGGTTTTGCTCAATGGAAGGTCCAGCATGAGTCATTACAGCAAGGCATTGCATACAAGGAGCTCCAAGAACACTGCTTGTTTAATGATACTTGAAGAGCAACCAGGAAATTAGAACCTATAAAGGATGAAATATGAGAGAGACCTGGAAATGCTGATGGATTTGCAGAATACTGGAGGTATGTCAGTTCCCTCCAGTAACACTAGGTTGGCTTTCAGCTCTTTGATCACAAAAGAAGCAATACAGGACTTTGTGTTTCAGCTGTTTCTACTCAAACCCTGTTTCGTTGCTGCTGTTGTGAAGGATGGAGTTCTTTACTTTCTTCATCCCACGATATGGGAGGATGCTCTGTTTTATTAGTGGACTGTCGATAAGAGATGATGAAAATTTAAGAGGCAAATTTTACACCAAAGTTTTGGATGATTAAAAGTATTAAAAAAGGGCTGATGATGAGATTGTGTACTCATGGTTCACAGGAACCAACACTTGGTGTCATCCTGATGAAGGAAATTGGGACAGTGCCATTTAAAAAGTAACTATTTTCTGTCATAATACACCAATTTGTAGGGAATGGTCAACAAAAGATGCATCACTTTTGTTTAAAGATGACCAATATTGGATATATCTCCCATGCATTTCAAATTCTTAACTATGCTTAACAGAGAGAGGGAATTACGTTTTTCCTTAATTTATACAGACCAGCACCTTGCCTGGAGTATGTCCAGTGGTTAGCAAGAACAGGTGAACTAAGTGAGCAGCAGACACGTGTGAAACCTGACTGAGGTGTGTGCAGTAGACTCTTGCTTGCTTCCACTGCAAATAAGGGATTCCTGTTGTTGCTAAAATACGAGCAGTCTGAGCTGCTGCTCGTTGGCAGGACGGCAGCAGAGCTCTGCTCGCAGCGATAAGCCTGCAGCCTCTCTGAGCTTCTTGATCGCTGCATTAATGCAGAGTATTACTGAGCAAAAGGCTTTTCGGGAGGCAGCAGCAGGACTGCGTCCTTGGGCATGAAGCATCATGTGGGTAAGGCATGCTGGACACAAGTTCCCCCTAGTGAGGGAATCGGTAATAGCTTCTGCTCGAGGAGGCAGCTGTAGAAATAGACATTGAAGATAGTCGGCTTTGCTATATTACATATGTCTGTGTTCTGCTTGTGTGTGAATTTAAAGGGCTAAGAGATGGTAAGAAAAGTATGGGAAACATGACATATTCATCACCCAGGTCCTTCCTTTTTTTTTTTTTTAATCATCACTTCATATCTCTGTTATAACAAAGTTTTATTTGACACTGTTGTGTATTTGAATTGTTGGTGCATATTCTCATCATCCAAATCTTGCAGAAAAAGAAAAAATGATAAGGTTCAAGGTTATAGAATTTTTTACCAAATGGCATTTTAGAGACTCGGTAAAAGCAATTTGTGACCCTAAGGACTATTTTTCACCTTCAGGGCTATTAGTATGACATCTTCCCTGAAAATGCATGGATAGAGAATCTGAAGGGTTAGTGGCCATATTAGTGAAGAAAAAGAAATCTACTTTTCCTAGTTTTTCCAAAAGCTTCACACATAACTGTGGACAATTTCATTCTATTTTTCCTGAAAATGTTTCCCTAAGAGGGGCAAATGAGTGGCTACATCAAGATGTTCTGCTGCAACAGTTATGGATGCCACATATGCAAATCTGTGTACACAGGTTTTGGTCCTTTTAGTACTGTAAATCAAAATTACTTGAGTGACTTTCTCTATGAAATAACAGGTTATTGCTACCATCTACAGACTGGAAACGATACTTGAAAACTGATAATTACATCAGCAATTCCTTTTCCCTGTTGCCCACAAATTCAGTTTGGTTGCAAATACAGTTGACATCTGGCAGTAGTAGTCACCTCGATCTAGAAATCCTCTCAACCATGTATTTTTCTAAACCTTTCACTGTATTCAGATGGGTTTATTATTAGCCTAAGATGTTGGTCTTACACAGGAAAAATCAGTAGTAGGGAGGAAATAAATACTCAGAAAAGCCATTCTTACGTGTAGAGGGTTTGCACAGATGGATAACCTAAGGAACACAGAAGAAATCATCAGGATCTTGGATGTATTATAAAAACAACAAACCCAGCCCCAGCACCTCTTCTGTGTGTTCTGTACTCACTGCTGAGTGTTCAGACGACTGTCATCCAAAATGCTCTTGCTTAGTCCTGAGTGACACCTGATGAAAAGCACCATTTCGGGAATTACAAGCAGGAGACTTATTTAAAGGAAGGGGAATCACATGTACATGATGCAGCTTGCCTTTCAAGTGAGCATCTGAAGCTTAGTAAGGGAAATACAGCATTCTTTCCCCTTCTGCATAGAAGTAGAGAACTGCACTACAGAAATGCAGAAGGGTTTGTCCCTTCTCTGTACACAGATCAGCATTCTGGTAGTGGCCACCAAAATATGTGAAGAACCTCCTTAAGGAGGCCATGCCCTCTATTATGGCACCAGGGATGGCCTCTCAGTGGTTGCTCTCCACGTCAAGGCCAGCAATTCTGTGTTTCATTCAAGGAGGATGAATACAGGAACAGTCTGCAAGCCATTCTGGGCATTTGTTACATCAGAAACTAAGGTGAATTTTTTTCTCCTACAGCCCCAGAATAAGAGGTCTTATGAATAACAAAAAGGCATTCAGCTGGTTCAGCTGTAAAGGTTTTCATAACCCAACTCTTGGAATAAAATTAATCTTCAGGAAGTAGAACAGCTCTCAACTAGTGCAGATTGTCAATCTGGACTACTCAAGAGTTACGTGAATTTAAACACATTGCTTTAAAGTTGTTAGTTTTACTTATTTTGAAATTATGATTTCATAATTCTAAAAAAAATCTGTTTTGTTTCCTTTGAGTTAAAAAACTCATCATCTGTTACCCAACAGTATTCCTGTGGGTATTATACAGATGCTGAATGATTATTGAAGTTATTCAAAGTGATGGTGCAATGTAATTCTAGTCACTGGCAGTAACATTCATAACCTTGCTTTCTGTATAGGAAAACTATTTTGAGGAAACATTTTCCTCTGTCCTCTAGAAGCTGACAGCCAGGGCTGGTAGAAGGGCGATGTGTAAAACTCACATGTGGCCTGAGAGATGTGAGGTCTCTTGAACTACATTTTTTAAGTGGGCTGTCTACATATAATCAGCTTCAGGAATATCCTTCTTCAAAAATAAGGGAATCTAATATGACAATATATGTTTTCTTTTAACAGGTTTTGAAGATTTACTAGTTTTATTTAATCTTAAAGGTTTTGGATTTGAGTTTTTTTTGCTTCTGAGAAAGCCATGGGGATGACTGCTTGTGGGAGCTCTCAAATGCCAGTGACCAGAAGGCACAACTTCCCAGTTCACAGCAACACACACAATCCGTACTGCACATTGATAGGCTTTGTTACTGCTTGATTTCCCTTGTTTGCAGAGGAATGTGTGAATGTAACATCTTCCTACAACTTTTACATTTACAGGGACATGGCTGAAGAGTAGTTTGGGCATTGTACAACAAGAAGGAAATCAGTTGACTTGGACTTATATTGCACCTCAGCTGGGGTACTGGGTTGCAGCTATGTCACCTACTATCCCAGGTAAGAATTGGATTTTATTGATATTTGCAGCATTGGGTAATTATTTATTCATGTATAATGTTTATATTTTCCAGAATGACCTCATCTGAGATGCCACAGCTTGATCAGTAATGGATTATTAGAAAACAGAAATCTAAACGCAAAGGAGCTAAAATCTTCTCAGGATTGTGTGGGCCAACCCTGGTGCTCAAAATACCTGCATCATTTCAATGGGGAACTTTAAAAAGTGTTCCTGCTTTGATGCATTTGTGTCACCACTGCCTGGTAGAGCTATTGCTAGAAAATGAGGGGAGTCGTAGCATCAGTGTGTCAGTATTCCAGCAGGTAGAAAAACAGGTGCTGTGAAGTTTCTGTGCAGAAACTCACAGAGATACGGATTCACCTAAAACCAGCATTATCCTAGGTTAGATGGACACTTAGTAATGGATGGATGGATGGATGGATTGATTGACACTTGTTTCCTTTTGCACTGAAGATGCCCATTTTGACCTGTTATGCTTTGCATCATCTTGGTGACTGATTAATTTACACTGTGAATAACTTAGCTTAGAAGTTCTAGGTGGTGTATTAGAGTGGCATTGGTACAGAGGTGACTGGTTGCCATCTGCAAACCTCTTGTCATCACTGTAGAAAATGGCTTTGAACTAGGCATTAATCACATGTGCTTCTGTGTCACTGGAGATTATTAATGCTGCAACTTGCGCTTCCTTTTTTTCTGCCTGTGGCTGCTTCAGATTTCTTGGTATTAGTTCTTCAGCCACCCATAATCTGAGATACGTCTGTGTGTAAAAGAGCCAATCAATCTGTTAAAAAAAAAAACCAACCCAGAACTCCTTAGAGATTTTCTCTATTAGGTTTTCCAGCTGAAAACCTAATCCAATGCTTGCCTTGGCTGTGCAAGCTCAATAAACTATGTATAACCAACAAAACAAACTCTTACATGAGGACAGGTTTTAAAGTCTACTCATACATATCAAGAAGTTATTTCATAATATGCGAGCTTTTTATTTGAGGTTCTATTAAATGATAGATATTAAATGCTGGGATATTCAGCTGATTCATTGCTGAACAGACTTTAGAGGCAGGTGTAGATCTGAATAAGCTATCATATTAAATTTAATGGAATTTTACAAAATAATTGTACTTGAAGAAAAAGCAACTGCTCTGAGCCAAACATTTCCCAGTGCAGCTCTGTCCCCACTTGCAAGGAAGGTACACTAGTCATGAAATTGTGCTTGTAACTCTGAGGTTACAAGGCCTGTAACTCTTAACAGAAGAAGGCTTATTTTTCCTTGTGATTTAACTTGTATGGCAGAGTTTCTACTTTTATTTTACTTTTCCTTCCCTCTAGAGCTAGATATGAGTTCCTAAAACTTTGTTGCAATGGGGACAACATTTTCATGAAAAATGCAAGTGATTTATCTTGTCTTCTTTTTGCTTAATGTCCTGAAGCAACAGTAACAGTTAGTTATGTAAAGGTGGTGGTGGGACAGAATGTGTAAATATTTAGATTTCCCAAATGCAATATAATTTGTGTTACTTTTAATGAGTTAATGTATTTTTGCATATTTTATCTCCTAATTGAATCTATTTGATTTCTTACCTCAAAAATGGACAAAAATTAGTTTTGTTTTCTAGCAGTGGCTGTACAGACCACTCAAGATCCACAGATAAGGTTTTGCAAACCTTACGACCAAGAAACTCTAAGTTGGCCAAGTTTGCTGTCGTTCACAGTACATGCATGTTAGTCTGCCAGCTGGTGCTGTACCTCCTTCCCTGCACGTGAAAATTTGAGTCTTTATTTCAAAATTATCATAAGGATTTTACAAACCAGCAGGGTCACAGATGCATAATTGTGAACAGATGTTGTCCACATGTGTGCATTCCTTTGTGTGTTAGAACATTTACTAAGCATTATTTAAACCTGGAGTTACAATTCTGTTTCACTGGTGGCCTGTTTTTTAAAGCTACTGAAGATCTGCTTGTCTTGGCTTGATCTAGACTTCAGAGCACCAACACATCTTCCAGCGAATCCCGTACTGCAGTGTCTGTACTGTTTGGTGTGAAGTGCCACAGATGTTAAAGAGCAGTTGTTGCCCATCCTGTTGCTTTGTGCATTACAGTGCTGGGAGATGCTGGGATGGATTTTCTCCAGTGGTGAGCGCTTTGGCACACGGTGTCAGCATTAGGACCTGGAAGGCAACATTCACTGATGCATGCTCCCACTGAAACTAACTGCTCTTCCACAGAATGAGCTAGTTGCACTTGCAGTCATGAAGACCAGCACATGCTTTCTCCGCAACTTGCTCCCTTCTCCAAAGATGGTCTGCTCAGTAGGCACCAGGGCTATGAGCAGCAGTGTCGCTTAGCACCCTGATAATAAGGGAAGGTGTCCCTCTCTTTGTTTGACTGTTGTTCCTCTTCCTGTTTGCAGGTTATTACAGGTCTAAATTCTCTTTTCTGGCCTTCCAGGTCCCGTTGTAACACACGACATTACCAGCTATCACACAATGTTTCTTTTGGCAATTTTAGGAGGGATGGCTCTCATACTTCTAGTCTTGCTGTGTCTGCTTTTGTATTATTGCAGGTAAGATTCACCATCCTGGTTCCTTAGTTCATGTTGAAAATACAAGCTTTTTTGTACTTATGAAATTAAAAACTTCTGTATTGGAACATTTTTACTTTGGGGGGGCGGGGAAGGGCAAGCAAAGACTTGAAAGAAACAGTGAGATCAAATTTCCTGTGTGTTCCTGGTTACATGCAGCATATAAATCCCTGCCTGTGTAAGATGGTAGTTGAGTGAATCCCACACATCTGTACTTGTGTTCTCCATGTAACTTCCTATCAGACATGGGCATAGGTTCAAGATCTCTGTCATTGTACCTGCTATGCATTTGCAAACGGTCTTTCTATTGGCGTTGTATTAAAATGAATGTTAAACTTTTATCAGGAAGTGCCTGCTAATGAGTGATAATTGCCTTTGCCAGACATTTACTCCAATTTGTAATTGGTACTTGAGATATTTCCCAATTGACATTAGGTATTCTTTAGTTTTATCTTCACTGCTGGGATAAGCTTTTAATTTTTAGATTATGTAATAAAAGCTCAATTCCCTTAATACTAATCACTGCTTAAAAATCTTCTGTTAAGACACACTTGCTTCTCTTGTTTTTGTGTACAACAGTCATAAATGTATAACTTCTTTTGTTACTGGCTTTTGTAGAAGAAAATGTCTAAGACCACGTCAACATCATAAGAAACTGCAACTTTCGACAGCACTGGACACTTCTAAGAAGGATCAAGCAACCTCAATGTCCCATATAAATTTAATATTTTCACGTCGTGAGTCAGAATTTCCAGGTGGATTGTCTGTTGCTAGCAATGGACACGCTGAAAACTCAGGGGCAAAGGAATTAATCAGTGCTGTCCACATGGAGATGGTATCACCTACTGGGGAAGCAGATATGCATACACCTATGCTCAAACACTCCTTCAGTACTTCCCAGGAGTTTAGCTCCCGAGAGGAACTGCTCTCTGACAAGGAGAAAGACAAGAGCAGAATTTCCTTGGATGACCTGACTCCCAGTGGGTCTCTAAGAAAAGACTACCACAAATCAGCAGATAGTTTTCCTCTAAAGACAAGAAAGTCTACAGAAACAGCTGAAGGCTATGAGTCCCCTATCAAAGATGAGTATAGGAGAAGTTACAATGCTATGCTCTCTCAGCCGTTATTTGAAAAGCAAGAGAGAGAAACTCAAGTTTCTATGAACCATATTGCTACTGGAAGTAAATATAATATTCAGGAACAAATATACCCCACACCTTCAGCCCCTGAAAAAGAGCTGCTGGACTGCAGACCTACTGATTGTATGATGTCTCGTTCAGTTGATCACCTTGAAAGACCTACATCTTTCCCTCGACCAGGTCAGCTAATCTGCTGCAATTCTGTTGACCAAGTCAATGACAGTGTTTACAGAAAGGTTTTGCCTGCACTGGTCATCCCAGGTCATTACATGAAGCTGCCTGGAGAACACCCTTTCGTTAGCCAGCCCCTGGTTGTCCCAGCTGACCAGCAGATTGATATAGAAAGACTTCAGGCTGAGCTTCCTAACCCTCACGCACGGCTTTTTCCACACCCCGCCCAGCAGCTGCAGCCCCAGCAGCTGGCATCCCAAGCAATATCTCAGCAACATTTGCAAGATGCAGGTGCAGCTGAGTGGAGTCAGCAAAATGCTTCCATGTCTGAATCTATTTCCATTCCTGCCTCTCTTAATGATGCATCCCTGGCTCAAATGAATAGCGAAGTCCAGCTTCTTACAGAAAAGGCTTTGATGGAATTAGGAGGTGGAAAGCCATTGCCTCATCCTCGAGCGTGGTTTGTTTCTCTAGATGGGCGTTCAAATGCTCACGTTAGACATTCATACATTGATCTCCAAAGAGCTGGTAGGAATGGGAGTAACGATGCCAGTTTGGACTCTGGTGTTGACATGAATGAACCAAAATCTGCCCGAAAGGGAAGAGGAGATCATCTGTCTGCACCACAGAGTCACCCCCCAGTGCAGGAGCACCAGCAGAGAGAGCGGAAGGTTTCAGATAGCACAGCTTACACACAGCTTGTGTACTTGGATGATATGGACCAAAGTGGCAGCGAGTGTGGAACAGCAGTTTGTAGCCCTGAGGACAATGCTCTCCGATGCCTCCTAGAAGGCACCAGTAAGAGAAGTGGTGTGCAGCTGCCCAGCCTGCAGGAGGAAACCAGAACTGTGGATACCAAACCAGAGCCATTAACTAGTCCTGAACATGGAACATCTGTTCAAGATGATGATGATGAAGATGAAGAGGATGAGGAAGATGACCAAGGTGAAGATAAGAAGAGTCCTTGGCAGAAACGAGAGGAAAGACCACTTATGACTTTCAATCTAAAGTGAGCTATTGTGAAAATCCACCCTTCAGTGGAGTATAAAATTGCCAAATATCCTTTCTGTGGAAGTGCTTGATATTTTTTTTCTTTTTTTCTTCTTCTTTTTTTTTTATGTTGTGGAGAGAAAAGAGAAAAACAAACTGTGGTGAGCAACATTTGAAAGAACTTAAATGCATTACTGTGTAAATGTTAGAAAAGAATTAAAATCATTCCTCTGATTTAACAGCTGCCTCCAGTGAGATAGCTGAACAAAGAGTGTGATTGTTATTCCATATACTTGATATTGGTCATCCAGGATGTTGAAAATACTGACAAATTGTTTTGGTTGGTTTATGACCTCAATCTCCTTATGAATGGGAGCTGGTAAAGCTTTTGTTTTGTAGGCCAATTTTGTGTTGATAATGCTACTGAAAGTATCTTAAAAACAGGAGTGTGACACATGGTGTCCAAAATTGTGCATTATCTCAATGAAAGGCTATGCATTGCTGCTTTTAGTAATATTTTGCTTATACTATGCTTTTCTTAATTTTACAAGTTGGTTGTAAACATTTTATGTCCTTTATTATAAACTACTCAGCAATTTATTTTAATGTACAACTGCAGGAAACTTGAGTAGCATCCCTTAGCATTGAAGCCTTTTTATGAAACCAAACTGAACTTTATGTCAACTAAGATTCCTCCAATTCTGGTCCCATTTTCTCAAAGTGCCTTTTTTACAGTAACAATGAACAGTCCCTTCTTTTGCTAAGTCCTTTTAATTGACCCCATTTGAGATTTTATAAACTTCTGAACTTCTACCTTTTATTTTAAGCTGCATGCCAAGAGTCCCATTTTGTGCTGAGCATTTCTCATTTCAATACAGTGTATTCTGTAGCTATCATGTATATTGTGGATTCTGTTTAGCCAGGATAGACTTAGAAGACATTTTAAAGGGCCCAGAGTAGCCAAGAAGATAGTTTCATTGACTGTATATATTGTTAGTTTCGTCTGGAATCACATGAGCTAATCATGCTCATGTAAAATGGACTATTGACCAAGCAAGTGGACTGAATGTGTCTAGAGAAATTTGGGGGAAAAATAAATGTACTATCCAGAAGTGCCAGAATTACTCTTCTGTGCTTTTTCCATACAGAGCTGCTTGGTTATCCAAAAATTATAATTGAAAATAAACTGCAAAAAGTATCTTTGTGGATTTTTTCCTCTGTTAGTGGGTATCACATTATTTTATGTTATTTAAAAAGAAAAATACTTGGGTTTCACTTTTCCTGTGC
The DNA here is from genome assembly GCA_013397975.1 of Machaerirhynchus nigripectus. Classification (NCBI taxonomy): domain Eukaryota; kingdom Metazoa; phylum Chordata; class Aves; order Passeriformes; family Dicruridae; genus Machaerirhynchus; species Machaerirhynchus nigripectus. The sequence continues at coordinate 672,559 of VZRQ01008601.1, read as the reverse complement.
ATATTTATCTCACATGACTTACTTTCTTTTGCAGTTCTAATGAACTTAAGTCAATACTGAAATTTAGACCCCTTTTCAGAAAAGCATCCTCTGTATCTTGGTAAATACATAATTATTTGGTTAAGTATCACTAAAGACTTTGGAAATTAAATCCTGGTATCACCAAAATTCCCTGAGAGGTCACACTTCCCGTGGGCCAGTTTTCTTCCTGGGATTTCTGTGGGTACTCACACTTACTGCACTCTTCTCACTTTTTCATGAATTGGGCTCAAAGAAGAGGAAGTATTTGACTTCCACTCTTGTGGAATTCCTTGTATACATTCAGTTTATCATTCAGTTTCATTCAGTTACTTTTTTGCAGATTAGCAGCAGTCACACTTACTAAAGTTAATAATTAAGTCATCTCCAAAGTGATTTAAGTGCTATATATTTCCTATTTAAATTTTTAATTATAACCCCCAACTCAAATTCATTGCTTTATTTTCAGTAAATTTCAAGGTTTTCATAGGAAGTGAGTCTTGTAATTTCCATCTTACTGTTTGTCTTACCTGGGAACCTGATCTCTAGCCAGGAGTTGAATCCCGATTTCCTAGCTCCCAGGTCAGTGCTCCTTTCCATCCACAAATCTAGATCACCTTTTGCTTTGATTCATATTTGAAAGTGGTATATGTTGTAAAAGGAATCTAAAGTATTGTGGAGTGCATTGAATATTGAAATCACCATATTTGCAGTAAATTATGTCTTACTCATTGTGTATGTGCCAGGTCCTTTCCTGTTCTGTTTAGGAATTTTGTACTGACTGCCTGTGAACTGGTTTTGGCCTCTGGGTTACTTATTGTCAGTTTGTGCAAGGTCACTGAACAGAAAAATACTACTTTAAAGGAATAGTATTTATCAGATGTCAGTAAGTGCTGGTAATACAGTGTCACTTATTAATCAGAATGCTGCATAAGTAAACATTCTGAATAAAATTTCCGCATACTAGAATTATTGTGCTATTTAATTTCAAATTTTCTGTTGTCCTAAATCTGTCATTTTTAATTACATTATTTTTTCACATTCCTTTGCAAAGTTTCCATCGTTATTATCCTGTAAAGTGAGATTGTTGCTATTAAATTGCAGTCGTTTGTTTCTTTAATTGTGTTGGTTTTACGTTCAAAACACTTGTTTTTATGATTTGATGATTTGTGGTCCTAGTACAGCAAATATACTTGAACAAACACAAGTGGGTATATTGAAAATCTTTAAAATGGAATTTTTAAATTGTTGTGATAATTCAATTTTGCAAAATACATAGTTTATGAAATGTATTTCTGTATATCCAACACACCTGGGCCATATGCTAAATGAAACTTGAACAGAGTTAACATAGATCAGGTAACAGGTTGAGATTAGAGTACGCTGTGCCTAATCTAAAAGTCCAGTGGTAAATTCCATGTTTTAATTTTCAAAAACTTACTGAGGAAGATAAGTCAGTAAAATACAAAGAAATTTTCTTGCTTGTATATTGCAGTTGCACAGTGAAGCAAGTACCAATAAAGCTTATAAAACACAGAGAACAAAATATAACTTGGATAGGTCTTGGCAACAGCAGCTCCAAGTCCATGTAGAAGATAATCTAGAAAATCAGTTGTTTTCTTGTTTTTTGATGGCAGATATTAGTAGGGAAAAATTGCAAAAGTTTGTAATGACAAAGCTTACAAAAACAATGAAAATATGTTTGTCTTAAAAAAATACTAGAAACAAATCTTCGAAGTTCAGATCCCTTTATATCACAGACTTTCTGAAATGTTAGCACTGTTGGGAGTTAATTCACTCATTAAGAGTCCATTCACTTCATGGTTGTCCCCCAGCTCCCACTTTGTTCCTGCTCCAGTACTTGCTTCTCAAAGCTTATTAAACTATCTGTAAAGTACCTTGATTTAATGTGATAATGACCTTTTATTATTTGATTAAGGGCTTTGTCAGGGTACCAGCATGCTAAACCCTCTGCAAATACAGGGACAGAAACTGGTTACTGCCTCAGAGCATTTGCAATCTAACATGTTACACAAATGATACAAAATTGTACTACTGATCTAAGGTGAACAGATTACAAAGGAAGGTCCAGCATTTGGGAATTGCTCATGATGCTTTTCTTTGTTACTGGGAGGACTGAGTAGCTTTAGTAATCAAGCACTCTTGAAATAACTTGGCAGTATTTTCATTTTTCTGCCCTTCATTCTATCCATGAATGCTCTAGGGGACCAATTTTATTTCACTGTTCTAAACCAGTATGTTTGAAATTGGTAAGAAATCCAGTGTCCTATGTAGGGTTTAGCCTGTAGAACAGTACAGGTATAAATGAGCAAGTGTTCGATTAGATATTTACTCTTACTAGGAAGGTCCATAGTGAACCAAAAAGGCTTTTTTTTCTTCGCCAACAAGAATTCATCTGGGAATCAAAATTTATTTTAACACAGTAATCAGCTATCAATAGTCTGAAACTTGGAGCATGGTAGGGTCCATGCAGTACATCCTTGGACTTGGTCAAAGGAGAGGAGTGTCTGTTTACTTTTCTAAAACAGATGTGCGACACATAGGGTTTTTCTGAATCAGTGCTGCCGTTTGGTCTCTTTAGCATTTGAAATTCAAGTTGTGGTATCTGCCACCTGGTGGTGAACTGCTTCTCCAGCCCTACTGTGTGTGAAGCACCGTTTATCATTTCAGTATAAGCACAGTTAACAACCTCAGTAACACCAGCAGGCAGCTGGCACAGGATCATCCGTTGTTTCCTGGGCCTGCTGTCAGTCCAAGTGCAGAGATCCCTGTCAGCCCAGCCCAGTCTCTTTGGTGGGGGAGTATTCAGCTTACAACATCTCCATTCAAATCAAAATGCATCATCACTGATGGCTCTGTATTTTGCCTTGTGAATGGCACCTTGGGTTTAGATTAAAATAAGGTAAAAACAATTTTAACTACTTATTGTTTCCAAAGTTGAGAAAAATAGGAGCAACTCAATTATTCTTTTCCTGTTCCTCTGCTTACAGACAGATAAACTGGCAGGTTCAGCACTAATCTTACTCATAATGGTAACCTTACTATTACTATGTGTGTGTGTATATATATATGTAGATACATACACATATGATTTATATATAATATTATGCTATATCATATGCCATGATAGATATATACACACACTATATTTTCATCATATCTGCTATTTTTATTTCCATGCTGTAAAACAATTGGAGCTTCAGGTGAAGAACTAGGCAGGTGTCAAGTGCAATTCTCAGAATAGAGGAGCACTTTTTCATTTATTCATGTAATTCCAACTGTTAAATTGAGAGTCTTCAATTTGTCAGTAATAACAGAAAGGGTATCTAGTTCTTTTCAGCTGTAATCCTCTGGTATCCACAGGTTACTACTTTGCAAACTGTGGCGCCTGGTCTACTATCACTTGACTGAAGTATTTCTTGTTTTATTGATGTGCTTTTCTTCTAGGAATGAACAGTGCCACTTAGTGTGTTTGATCATTAAATAGCTATTCTGCCTTAGAAACTTAAAGCCACAGGGAAGGAAAGTGTGATGCCAACAGGGAGGTACAAATGAAATACTTGTTTATAGGTTATTTTTGTAATTCTGTAGAGAAGGACTTTGTGTTCACATGACTAGAAATAACAGACTCCTCAATAAACCCAACTGAGGAATGCTCCTGCCAGTTTTATATTATAAAGGTAGGAAATGGTGCTTGAAATAATGCTGTGAGATGAGAAATCCCTCTTTCAAAGGAACGGCTGGTCCTGCTACAAGAGAGGTTGAGCATCAAAGCTGAAAGAACTTTCAGTCCTGTTACAAGCACTGTTTTTTAAAGGGTTTTGGTGATTTAGTGGTTGTAGGAAGTTTAAAAAGCTAGGAGATGAGAGAAGCTGTGGGCCTTGGCGTCTTTCTCCCCTCTCTTCAAGGACTGCCCTTCTGTATACCCAACTCCCTGATTCTGCCTTCAGTTTTGTGCCGTGCTGTGAGGCCACACATCGATGGGACATACAATGTGACCCCCTAATATTAGACTTTTCAGTAAAGCTACTTTTAGATGTTGGCGAGGGCAAGCTTTCTTTGTATCTATACCACTTGCTCTAACTTGTATTTAACACCTTGCAATCCTGCATTAAATAACACAATAAAAGTGAGAGAATCAAAACATGATAGCCAGATTCCCCAATGAGAAATGTATTTGTCTTGACAGCTGGATTGGTCTTTCATTCCTTGAAATTTTTGAAAGTATACCTACATAAGTGTGTGTGTGTGTGCGTACACAGGTGCATGGATACACATTCACATGTATGTATATAAATGCATTTAATATAAAAGCTGGCTGAAGTACTAGTTTCAGCATTTCAACATCAAGCAATGGCAAAGTGAAGGTCGCTCGCCCAGCCTGACTGGAAGAACTGGCATGAGAGCCCATAAAGGTTTGTATTAATTAACTTAATTGTCCTTGTGCTCTGACATTGCATGGTCAAAACCATGCTTGATGCTGAGTTTTGGCTGCATCTCCAACTTTCACGAGATTTATTCACACTTGCCTTCTAGCCTAGACCTGATGTATAAATTTTTTTATTAAAGCTTGTCTAATACTGGTATTTTAAGTAAGTTACTCTGCAGTTGTTGCACACTTGACAGAGGCTTTTCTTTTGCACAAAGTTGTAAAATTCTGAAGGGTAAAATCTTACTGTAAAAATCTAAAAAGAAATCTGCATAGAAATTGAAGAGTTATAAGAGAGTCTGATTTTCCATTGTATTCATTGGGAAGATACTGTCTGTGAGACACTTCTTAATTCAGTGTAATTCTCCATGCCATAGGTGTGCATCCGGAACCATGCTATCTGTTTCTAACCACCCAGAAGGCCCATCTGTCACAGGAAAGAGTTCTTTTTTTGTTTGAAGGTGAAGAACTATCTGAAACAGACAAAAAGAAAACTCTAAATAAACTTTCATTTTGGAAAAACTACTAAAATGGTCAAGAGATAAAGAATTAATTCATGTATCTATTGCTCCGTTCATCCAGAATGAGGGAAATAAAGCATCTTGGCTGTACCTGCAGCCTCCCTGCAAAGAGGAGGAAACCGCAGGCACATTGGTAAGGGGAAGTGTAAAAGGCTAGTGGGAGAACTGATTGCAGAACTGACAGGAGTAAATTGGGTTGATTTGGAGATTGGATGGGCAGAAGTAGTTGCTGAGTACTGGTAAGAGCTCCCACAGCACCTGTGTCAACACTGTCTTTGTCAAAAAACGTGTCACCACTAATTCTCATTCACATACATAGTTTGAGAAGGGTCTTAGAATAAAAATAGCCATAAAAATGCAAAATGTGTATATATTTGTAATAGTAATTTAATTCTCGGTTATGATTATTAAATATCTTTTTTTACCCTTTGGGACTAGAGACCCTAGGAACTGAGGAACTGAGCAGTGCTGGAACCAGTTTGAACCTGTGTTTGATGTAAGTCTTGTATCCTGCTTCCAACAATCATCAAAAACAGATGCTTCAGAAAACTGAAATGTCTACTAGCAATAATAACTAACATAAAGGGTGAAAGTCTTTCTACCCTTATCACTTATACCTTTCATCACAAAGGTTTGTATTTATCATACACATTTTTTAATGCTCTATTTTCACTATACATGTAAATGTCTAACCCTCTTCAGTGCTGTATAGCCCACGGCCCTTGCCAATGCAGGCACCAGCATGGAGAAGTAGATGGTTCTGTGCAAAGGTACGATGTAAAACAGAAGAGGTAAGGTATAAGCTGCTTTTGAAAATGGAATAAAAAAGAGTTGAATCAGAGTGCAGCAGAAAGAGTGGGATGCTTTGAGAGTGCTTGCCCCCAGTTGGAATACTGCAGCCAATACAGCAAGTGGGCTGTGGGAACAGGTGAGGCTGCAGCTCCCCAAGCATGGTATGCAGGGGGGGCTAAAAAGAGGTAGAGTGGGTGAGACAAGCCAGAAAGACCAGAGGTATGATCTCACATGGATACAGGTGTGCAACATACGGGATTACAAGCTCATTGCCTTCCCTAACCATTTCTACCTATACTGTTGTTACCTGTAACAACTATGGAGAAGTGTTTTGGTGCATTTGTTCTGTTTATTTTCAATCTTACTCTTTTACCCTTGCCTCTCATTCTGAATTGAGGAAGATAGTATTTAAGTTTTCACCATAAAGAGCAGCCAATCAGAAAAAAAACAATGTGAGGTAGACACTTGTATGAACCAAAGTCTAAATACATTTGCTCAATAACTTTTTTTAATGTTAATTAGAAAAATAGGGGCAACACTAAAATATTAGCTAATTTTCAAATTGGACCAGATTTGCTTCCAATTTACAAGATTAAAAATGTTTACACCAAGTTGTTACTTGCAATCCAAATCCATTTTAAATGCCATGAATATTTCAGTATGGTGTGTAAAGGTAGGAGCAGTCCTGTGACTGCATGAAAATTTCAGATACTTTTCTTCTGCAGTGTTTAACACTCAAAACACATAGACTAATCAGATGATGCCAATAGCCTGAATACTGGATTATATATCACCAGCTCACTGGTATGTAATTAATATGTGTTGCTAGGCAGGTAAACAAGTCTGGATTGTGCCTGGCTACTTGAGGGAAACAGTATCTGTGCCTGGCTGGCTTTATTCAGTTGCAGAAGAGCAAGGAGAAGCATGGTACAACCCTGCCCATGTGCTGCACAGTCTCACCTGATGGTTCATCCCACAGGTGAGATCTGACAAGTCCCTGTACAGTCCTGGGAATGTAGGCTTCCCAATCCCCAGTATTTCTTACTGCCAAGCTTAAATGGCTCTTCACTCAATAACCTGAGGTTCCTATGAACTAATGTTGGCCACCAAGATGCCCAAAGTAATTGAGTGTTTGTAGGGTTTCATTTGGAGTCCTGGAGTTTGCTCTGGGAGTCAGCTAGGAAAAAGTCAAACAAGGCAATGGCAAAGTCCATTTGTGGATCTGGGCCTATACTCATACATGCATTTGATGTGGCCCAAAGCATCTCTGAATTGTAGACACAGGTTAATTTTGTGTAGCCATGACAGACCCATGACTGCCTGTTATGGAAAGCAGGGGAAAGAGAACATGGAAGAGGTAGAATGGGGAAGATGCAGAAAGCTGGGATTTATGGTGGTATGGTGGCTCCCCTAGACACTGCTCTGTTCTTTGGTGACTGACAGTAGTGGGAGCAGCAAAGCAGAGCTACATCTCAAGTAATTTATTTGCCTTTCTCTCTTCCTTTCTTCCAATTTGTTGCCATAAGCAACTGGGTATTTTGTCTACATCTAGCAGCAAACCTAGAATTGCTACTAAAGCTCTAAGGAGACCTATGAAAATAACCAACTGATGAATAATTCATGACATGCTGGAAATATTTTAATTGATTTCATGACATGCTATTTAGTATTAAGTGAAGTATATCTCCTCCAAAGTCTACTTTCCTTTGTTAATAATTTTTTAGCTTTTGTGCAAAATGACTGTGCTTTCTTCTTTTCAATCTTCATAAAATAAAAGGCTTTTGCTTTTATCTTGCCTGTACATCTAGGAAGAGGTCTTTTTTATCAGTTAAAAACAGTGAGTTCACACCTTCACAAACACAAGATCTTTACCTGGTTAAGTTTAAAATTAAACATTTCTGATTGTTTTTGATGGTCTGCCTAGACTGGTGTGAGTCTGTGGGTTGTGTCTGCAGTACTGGCATGCAGCATTTTGGGGAATTCCTGGACATACCCACATGCAACAACAGAGATCTTGGAAGTACAGATGCCCATAGGGAGCCTCTTTGGGCACAGCAGATGCCATCCTTGCTGCTTCCTGTCATAATGTTACATACTCCAATAACTCTCTGTGGATGACCACATGCAGTCCCGAAATTCAGAGGTACATTTTTTCACCTTGCTGCTCTATTTTCGGAAGACAATTATACATGTGATAGCCAGCATTTATCAAGTAGTGTAACTGCTGAGCAGTGTCTGCAGAGTCAATTTAAATGCTCTTGGAATATGTCTCATAATTTCAGAAATGCAAAGCTACCTCAGAAATCCACGTGCAGGATGGGTGTGTAACTCTCCCTTCTGGTGAACTTCTCTACTTGTGGTATAAGCAGAAGTTGCACTTTGTTGAAACGCAAAGTACAATCCATTTGACATGTCATTTGACCTTGCAACAGTCAAACCTGGATAATAACCTCAGGATATCAACTGCACTATGCTTAAGGTTACTCTTCACACATGCTGTGACGTACAGTATAGCAGCCATTCTGCAGCTATACCCCCCCTTCCAGGGAGAAGGCCTAACAGGGTACCTTGCTGGGAGAGATTCATATTGCTTCTTTAACTGACAGTATGAAATGCAAGAAAAGTCAGGATCCAGGCTTCCTGTACTCTGTTTGTCTCAGTGAAGTGAGGAAAATTGTGGTAAAGGACAGAAGACAGTGAAATCTACAGCTTCTCCAATACAGTGATTCAATATAGCTGTTTAGTCATTGACATACTGTTCTTCACTTTCTCTTACACATTATTATGAGGGGAAAAAAATCATTCGTAATCACCAGATTAACTTCTCTCCAGGCTGTGGGACAACTGTTCACAACTGCTTTTTGTTATTGAGAACTATTGGGTATTGTGCCTTTGTTTTGAGATTTTCTTTCTCTCCTATGCATTACAACTGAATGAAGGTTTACCCCTAAAGGTCATTTCAAACTGTAATGACATGATAGAAACATTTTCCCTCTGAACTACAGTGATGGCTTGACACTGGGAGGTCATACTCGGCCAAGTGTAAATTACAGACTCTATTTTATGCATTTGAATCACAAGTTCCTGTGGCAACTCACAAGTTGTAAAGGACCAAATGCAGTGGGACATAGAGCGGCCCAGGCTGGTGCTCAGTACAGAGGGGTTCAGAGTTTGACAGCTGGAAGGACATTTAGCTTTCTTGTGCTTGGCCAGTGAGATCTTTTACTTGACATGTCACCTGTAATATACAAGAGAGCATGATATGACACCACCTTAAATCAGAAATGGAAAAAAATAATCCAGATCACCATCTTAAATAGGGCAGAAGCAATAGCTTCCTCACATTAAATTACCTTCAATGGTCCAGTGGAGATAAGGAGAAATTACAACTGATGCACCCCATTCTTAAGTTTTAATGTGGAGTTTGGCAGCGCTGCCAAACCAAGCACTCAGAAATTCTGAATCTCATCCAGAAGGCTTGATATGACCCAGGAAATCACAACAGTTCAAATACTTAACACAAGTTGCTCTTCATTTGTTTTCCTGGGTACATATCATTATCACTCAACTCCAGGTTTTCTAGCATGGAGCTTGTAGAAATACCAAAGGCTTTGGGAAAACAGCAAGTGCTGTGAGTGCCCACCAGCCACCACGCTGGGATTGCCCTGGTGGCCTCAGCAGCCTCCACCAGCAGCAAATTTTGTTCACAGAGCTTCATTTTAAGTCCTCGAGTTTCCTCTGGGAGTGAACAGGGAAAAAGTTAAACACAGCAATGGCAAAGTCTGTTTGTGGATCTGGGCCTCTAGTCATAATATACATTTGAGGTGGCCCAAAGCATCTCTGAATTGTAGACACAGGTTAATTTTGTGTAGCCATGACAGACCCATGACTGCCTGTTATGGAAAGCAGGGGAAAGACAGAACATGGAAGAGGTAGAATGGGGAAAGATGCAGAAAGCTGGGATTTATGGTGGTGTGGTGGCTCCCCTAGACACTGCTCTGTTCTTTGGTGACTGACAGTAGTGGGAGCAGCAAAGCAGAGCTACATCTCAAGTAATTTATTTGCCTTTCTTCTTCCAATTTGTTGCCATAAGCAACTGGGTATTTTGTCTACATCTAGCAGCAAACCTAGAATTGCTACTAAAGCTCTAAGGAGACCTATGAAAATAACTTGGGCGTCCGAGTGTTTATGGTGTGAGAAGGAAACACGGGGAGCGGCAGAACGCGCGTCGATGCTGCCGAGGCTCGGCGGCTGCAGGCCCGGCCCAAGGGGCTCCGCGGGACGGACACGGCGGGGCTGCGCTCGGGGCTCCCACGGCTGCGGGGGCAGTGCCCACGGACGGGATCCCAGGGCCCGTGGAAGGCCGGGGAAGCGGCGTGGATGTCGGCATGAGGGGGCCAGCGCGGGGCCGGGCCCAGTGCCGGCACCGCCCGAGTATGCGGGGCTGGGCTGGGCAGGGCCGGGCAAAATAGGACAGGGCGCGGAGGGCCCCCCGCACGGGTCCGCCCCAGTCCCCGCGGGGTGGCGGGAGCGGCCGGGCAGCCCCGGCGGCCGCCGCCTCTCCGTCCCCCGGCTTTGGCGCGGGGAAGGACCGCAGCTAGAGGGAGCTGCTCCGGACCGCGTCCGCCCGT
>VZRQ01008601.1:636713-661786 GCA_013397975.1 Machaerirhynchus nigripectus | reverse complement strand
AGGCCGGGCCCCGGCCCAAGGTGAGGGGGCGGCGGGGCTACCTCTTCCCCGCCAGACACCGGCCTTGAAATAGTGCCCAAAAAGCGAGGGTAAATCCTGCCTTGTTGTTGGCGCTTTTAGGGCTTGCGGGCGTTTCTGGGTATTTTTGGCCGTCAGGAAGCCCCCCGTGGGGGGGGAGGTTCCCCCGTGTTCCCCCGGTGGTTCCGGGTGGTTCCAGCTGAGCAGCTCCCGCGGGCAGCCCCGCGCACATCCACACCCGCCGCCCGCTCCCTCCCGGCCGGGGTCCGGTCCGGGCATCGTCCGTGTCAGCCTGTCCTGCAGACACTCCTCCTCACCGTCACCCATTGTCCGCAAAGAGATGTTACCTCCAGTTCCACACGCTGCGGAGAGGAGAGCGCGTGTTCTACCGCGGCATTAGCCGGGGCAGACGCTGTTGTCTGGTTGTAGTTCCTTCTCCGCTGATCTTGCGTCTCAGATCTTCCCACGCTGATGATCAGGCGGTGTCTCCAGTTGCCTGGGGAGCTGATGGGTGAGGCAGCCAGCATAGCTGCGGCCCCTGGCACCCTACCGATGTTGGGCTGGCTGCAGTTTGGCTCGGTCCGAGCACGAGGTGCCAAGGGTCTGGCTTGCTCTGCAGGGTTTTGGGACAGGGGAGTGGGAGGAATGTGTTTCAAAAGTCAGCTTCATTTAAATTTACTTCTTTATTTTTTGAGGGGTTAGAAACGTGATTGCAGAGAAGGCGCTTTGTTGTCGCAGTTAGGAGTGGCTGGAGTAACCTAAAATAGAACTAGGTTAATCTATGCAGTGCTACACAAATATCTTCCTCGTGAATTTGTGATTGATCTGCTTGAGAGTCTTTCTGTAGGTGCTTGATGTATGAGGATGTATGCTGTTTGTTGTCTCCTGCCCCTAAGATTTGGTTGACAACAATCTTAAATGTGGCAACAGAAATCTAAGAGACTTTGGAGGGCTGATGTGTCTAGAAGGCAGGAAAGGGGAAAACTTCGATGCTTGCTGCTCTGTCTTTGAGTTGATGGCATGCACACTAAAATAATTACATCAGAAATAACTACAGTAATATAAATCTGGGATATTAAAAGGGATAAAATACTGTTTTATTATCTCAGGGCTTTTGTTACATTTATTTCAGTAAATACGTCACAGCTGGTAATTCCCAAATATGTGAAAGTAAAGTGCTGAGAGCAGAGAGTTGTTATTTATTGTTCTTCATAGGAACCGACCTGGCATCCTAGTCGGGATTGTTTGATAGCCAGGTGATGCCTGTCCGGATTGTATGCCTACTTCAGTTTCCTCTCCTGTTTGTTTGTGTGTGTGCCCGGGCTGTAGCTGCCCTCTGCAGCGTAGCTCTGCGTGCGGCTGTGCTCAGGCAGCTGTGACAGCAAGCACAGTGTGTAAGGAGCAGCCAGGGAACAAAGAATTGCACTTTGGTGTGTTCTGAATCACAGCTTGCTGCTCTACTCCAACACGGGTCTCACTGCACTCTGAGGGACACCAGCTGTAGCCTGTATGGTCTTCTCCCCAAAATATGTTTTTGTTTAATATCCCACATGTATTTTAATGAGTATTTCCAAAAAAGCTGCTTTATTCATCTTTGAGTAAGAAAATGAATGCTTTCAAGTAACATGAAGTTTAGTTAAATTAGTGGTAGATCATTCCAGTAGAAAAAGCCTCTTAAGTATTAGTATCTGCTGCATGAAGTCTAATACGGACTTTCAAATTACTTTATTTTCCTGTAATCTTTGAAAAATCTTGTTTCCTACTCTTTGTCTGCAGGCTGAAATATTCAAACAAATTCCAGCAAATGAAAGGAAAACTCTCACAGTAGAGCATGCAAGATCTACTCTTGATGTGGGAGATTAACCCATAGAAATACAAGCCTAATTAATTATTCCCCATTTTCTCCCTGCCATTGTATATTAATTCTTGAGGTAGCTTTAAGGTTTGCTTTGAGCTTTTAAATTAGGTTTTATATACTTAAGCAATTTCTGAACAGTCCAGCTACTTGAGACTGTGACCATGTCAACTGACTTGCTAAATTCTGGGTGGTCTCTATTGCTGCAGATCAGTATTTAATCTCATGCTATTTTAACCTGCACTTTTTTGGAAGGAGACAGAATATTGTGTGTCAGTCTCTATTGGAGTGCCATGTAAATTAAGTTACTTTTAAGATGTTTCTTGACATTTGAAAATAGGTCCTTAGAATACTGCCCACAGGAAAACATGATTTTTAGATGTATATGACTTTTGGGGGCGTTTTTTGGGTTTTCTTGTTTTTGTTTTTGTTTTGGTTTTTTTTTTTAATTTGCAGGGGTTTTATGTGCTTGAGCACTGAATGAGTGCAGCAGAAAATAACCATTTTATAGCTCTCAATTGTGCATATGTCTTTGTCCTCTGATTTCTGCTCCTGTTTTTTAGATGCAGGATTATGTATGTTGTGTGACTCATTGCTGTTTTCCTACTCTGTAGTTTGCTCCTGCTGGATGCATTATGCTGTATTTGTTCTGTATTGTAATAAAGTGTGGTTTACAAAATATGTTTGTTAGTGTGTATGTAGAAAAAATGTGTTTGTTGCACCTGGCTCCACCTTGCTAAGCTCAGTCCTATAAGGTCTCTCAGTTCATTCTAAATAGCTCCTTGTGCTCATTGCCAGAAAGGCCTTGGGCACAAAACATTTAGTAAACAGATGAGAAAAAGCTATGACCTTTAAACAACTCCCCCAGCCCGCACAAATTATTTGACTTGAGCATTTTAGTAGTATACCCCTGTGAATATTGTTAAAAAAGGCCGACTTTATAATGAGTACTACTTTTAGATTTAAAAAAGGAACAAGTATTTTTAAGGTAGTGGAAGCAGTGCTTGGTTTTAGCAGGTGAGTTTTACATCTTGGAGTACAAACTTACAGACTTGAAGGGGAAGGCACAGGAAACATGGAGATCTGAGGAATACTTCTTGGGTTAGGGTTTAAGGTATTGCTGCTAGGTTTTCATGCTAAAAACCGTGCATTTTCAAGTATCAAAATGTACACAAATGAAATCTTCATGCAGAGAGATGCTTTGTAATAGTAGTTTGTTAGTAAGTGGAATTTGAAGGGCATGGACCCTTCTGGTCAGGACCTTTCTATATTGTCTTGGAGTGGTGGTAGTTTTACGCAGCAGTGAGAAAGCCCCTTGCATCTAATCCTCCATTATGAATCAAGGACAGCCCCAGTATAAATAATACTGCTTTGAAATTTTTTGAAGTCTTGCCCATATATGTGAGACCTGAATTTTGTGATCAAAAAGATCTGTGTAACATCTTCAGAAATGCAGCTTTGCAGCCTCACTTACTCACAGAGAGTGAAGTACTGTGAAGGCAAGAACCCCACACAGGCCTTTGCAGTTTAAAAATAAACATCTGAAGTACATGTTTGGTTTTAAATTTGAGAAATTGCTAACTTAAAATTACCATTCCATGTAACTTAAAACAGATGTTGATATTACAAAAGACTGTTTCTGCTAAAGCCAAATTTAGTGTTCAAAAAGGAAATTAAATTAATAGTGACAGTCAGTGAGAAAGATAATCTCAAACCAAGGGAGCCAAGACAGTTTGACCACCTGAACAGGATAATTGTCGTGGTCCTCCTGATTCTTCCATCTCAGCTTTTCATGGATTTGCTCTGTGCCTCATAAAATAAGTTTCTTCACCTTTGCCACACTTCTCCCCAAATGCAGTAAGTATTCCCATTTTTCAGTTTAAAAAAACCCAACCCAACCAAAACACCACCACATGCAGGGAGAAGCAAAAGGGTTTTTTTCCCACATCTATGCAAAACACCAGATGTGTGTACATAAGTGGAAAGGTATGTGGGTGGGATCATGGGCTTGCATTTGTGACTTGCAGACCAAATCATAAAACTGTAGGCCTAAGTGACTATCTCGGAGTCCTATCCACAGCCTGTTTGTGGGGCGAGGTTAAGTCTTTCTGGGGCAGAATGAGGTCTTTGACCCTTCCTTTGCCTCAACTGAATTTTGATTTGCATGTCACTTTTATGCTGGCCTCACCTTTTTCTTATTCATCAGCCTGATAAAATTGTCATTGTAGGTGTAGGTAAAAATATCTTAGACTGCCTGTACTTAGATATACATTGAACCTCAGTGTATAGACTTGCCCTCTTGTCAGTAAAGTTCTCGTGGTATAAGCGTGTCTCTACTACACTGACACAGTCAAAATCTTCCCCAAGTCTAATACTGAATGGTTTTCTCAGTATGATCTGCTGTGGTCTATGTGTTAGGCTGGACCAGGGCAGATGTGTTGCTCTGATGCATGAAAAGGTCGTGTTTCCTGACCTGCCAACTGGACATGGTAGCACCCTGAGTTCTGTATTGTTTTTCTGCTTCCCACATGGGACCTGCACTCGGAGTTGTGTCACTTTACACTAGCAGGGTAGTTTGGAAAAAGAGATTTCACTCTTAAAAGTTCAACTTTCATAGAAATGGGAAACTTTTTTTTCTCCCAGCTTCTAAGTGTGAGATACTTCAGTGTGTCATCATGTAGGTGTATTTGACCAGACAGAGGAGAACTCAGATCTTAGTCAGCACACAAGAATATCAGAGAAAAGCTTTTAATAGGAGCCCTTCATTTTAATCTTGTTACCTTTACGTATCCTTTGTGCTGTCAAGTCCAGTGTAATTACTACGAGTTCAGCAACAAAGTTCCTCCCTTCCCAGCCATTCTCCCTCCCAGTTTTAGAGCCTTTCAGTTCTTTTCAAGGCAGAGCGTGAAAGGAAGAGAAAATCCTGAGATGTTTTGGTTTTGCTTCTGCCCTAATTTGCTTGATATCTCTGGTTGTAACTTGTGTTGGACAAATCTGTTTACTGAGTAGAAGTTCCTGTGTGCTGCCTGCTGCCAAGTGTCTGGGTTGCAAGCATGCCTAAATAGTAGGATGAGTAGAACTCTATTTAAATCCTCTTTTTACATTGTGTGGACTGTAACAGTAAAAGATAAACTGACCCAAGCAGGAGACTGTGCATAAATAACTGCTCAGAATGATCCTTGGATAACCTGTCAGACAAAGATACCTGTATTTATTTTGCAACAGACAGTGTGAAAGATTTAAACCTGAAGGTCATAAACCAAGGACTGGGATTTTGGAAGATTAAAAAACCAAAAAAATTAAAAGCT
This sequence comes from Machaerirhynchus nigripectus, assembly GCA_013397975.1. Classification (NCBI taxonomy): domain Eukaryota; kingdom Metazoa; phylum Chordata; class Aves; order Passeriformes; family Dicruridae; genus Machaerirhynchus; species Machaerirhynchus nigripectus. The sequence continues at coordinate 656,605 of VZRQ01008601.1, read as the reverse complement.
CAGTACTGTAGTTTTAAACACCACATATATTTTACAGCAATTTACTTCTGTCTTCCTTCTTTCCCAGCTGAAGGATATACATTTCTATATGAAAAAGATCTTGAATTGGTCAAAGAACAAACTAAGGTTGTCCTGGTAAAAGTACGATTTGACTGGGGATAACATTAGTAAAGCTTGGCAAAGCTGATTTTTCTCCATAGCTGCCAGAATTTTTCCATAGTACAATTGTTCATTATTTCAGCAAACGAAATAAAACATTGACCCTCAGGTAATCCTAGTGAGCAAAATTCCCCTGTGGTGTATGTGATGCCGGATCCTCCTAAATGACATGAAGACAAGTGAACTGCACTGGTGCAGCTCAGGGCTCAGTGCCTGCTGAGGGTGTCTGTTTAGGAACCGTGTTTGCTGAAGCTCCGAATAGCCTGATGATCAACACAGAGGCTTTTGGGAGCCAGTTCAGGGACATGGTGGCATCGTTTGTTTGTTATATGTAAGGTGTTAGAGGGAAACACAAGGTTGTGGACAGTTGCAGAAAGTAAAAAAAATACCTCATTAAATGAACTCAGCAAAGGTGAAATCACTTTCTGTAATATTTTTATCTCAGTTTTGCCAGATAGAGGTGGTGAAGTCCTAGGTCTTGTATACATGTGTGGGGTTTTACTCTTTCGTATTTATAACCTCTTGCCAGCCTTTGGAGTCTGTTCTGTATTTAAATTCTGTACAAAATGTCAGCTTGGTATACAGGCCTTCAGATAGATGCACATTTTATTATCTTAAATGGAGAGTCAGTACTATGCCTAGGTGGCCAAGAAAGCCAGTACTGTGCCCAGGTGGCCAAAAAGCCAGTGGCATCCTGGCCTGGGTCAGGCAGAGTGTGGCCAGCAGGACCAGGACAGTAATTGTACCCTTGTACTTGGACTGGTGAAGCCACACCTTGAATCCTGGGTTCAATTTTGAGCCCTTTTCACTGGCCTCAAAACTGGTGCTGGAGCATGTCCAGAGAAGGGCTGCAAAGCTGCTGAAGGGCTGAAGAGTAAGTCCTGTGAGGAGTGGCTGAGCGAACTGGGGTTGTTTAACCTGGAGAAAAGGAGGCTCAGGGGGGACCTCATTGCTCTCTACAACTACCTAAAAGGAAGTTGTAGACGAGTGAGGGTCGGCCTCTTCTCCCAGGTAAAAAGTGACAGGATAAGAGAAAATGGCCTCAACTTGCACCAGGGGTGATTTAGATGGAATATGACGAAAAATCTCTTCACTGAAGGAGTTGTTGAGCATTGGTAAAGGCTCCCCAGGGAAATGACAGAGTCACCATCCTTGGGGGTATTGAAAAGATGTGTAGATGTGGCACTGAGGGATATAGTTTAGAAGTGGACTTGGGTTAATTCTGGGCTCAATGATCCTAAAGGTGTTTTCCAGCCTAAGTGCTGTGATTCAATGAAATTGTGATTCATTGTGGATCATATAGGTGATAAGGCAGTATGCTTATTCTGCAACAAACGGTTTTCTCCCTGCGTCACTTACTCAAGTCCATCTTTTGTTTCTGCAGCCTTTAGTAAATGAAACTTCAAACTCTCTTATCTCTCCAGTGTGTTTGGTCTGCTCTACTGCTGTCCACTGAGTAACAACTTGGTCCTGTTCTAGAGGCTGCAGCATTTACAACTCTCTCTTTCTGGGAGCATAACCCAGTGTAACCTTGAATGTTAAGGACTTCTTGAGATTGACCTTTCACTACAGACTATTCTAAAGCACAGTAATAATCTCACAAAAATCAGTCTTTGCTTAGTGTCATCGTTTGGTTAATTGCAGACTTTGGGTCTCCCAACTGGAGGGAGGGTGTTTTCTTGACATCAGCTCAGACAAGGTATAGATGCTAAGGCTGGTCATCATAATCTTGAAAGTGAGCATGTTACAGCAAATAATATGTGCCTTGCAAATGTGTTGATCTTAATAACTTTAGTTATGTTCTTCTGAGTTTTCTTTCTTTTTGTTTGTCAGTATGATACGTGGGGTTTTCCCCCTCCAGGATTAAAAGAAACAATTGTTTGTTGCATTGGCTTTTTTCTTTTCCAGTGAAAAACACCCAAGCCCCCCAAACTGTAGATATCTGTCTTCAGTTCCATTATGTACCTATGGTTTTGCTGAGAGATTAGCCTCTTGAAGACGATTTAGTGTTAACTGACTCATTGCCTCCGTATTTTCCTTCTGTCTGAGAGTTGCCAACACATTCCGCACTTTGCAAATTCTGATCTAATCTTGATTCTATATCTTGATTATTTGTTAAATTAAAATCTCCTTTCAGAAGAAAGAAATCAATAGTAAAAATATATCAGAATCTGCAAGTGCAATGTTTGCTTTGTTGTTGGGGCTTTTTAAAGTTAACCCCTTTGTGCTTATTGTTTCAAAGCACAAATATTTGGTTAGTTTTATGTTGTCTCTTACTGGGATTTCAGCAAGACTTTCATTGCCACTTAAGTTAGAAACAAAATTTCCTGAAAACAGAATGGTTTCATCTGGATTCTTCTCAAATTTAGACGTGCCTGATGGTTGAGCACAAAGGGGAAAAAGTATTGGGCCGCTAATAGTTACTGAGTTTCCAAGGAGGTTACTTTTTTCAGTTCCCACACTTTGCTGTGTTCCTCCGAACTGTTGAATTTGGTCATTTTGTGGTTGTGCTGGGTAATAGACTGGAGAAGAGCACTGACTCCTATGTAGTGTCACAATTTGACATGTCAAAATGCCTGGTTGTGCTGGTGTCAGAGTATAAAACAAATTAGACAGCACTTGCAGGAAATTTTTCATCAGTGCTCTCAGTTCCTCCCTTCCTTCCTTTCTCTCCGCTGCCTTTTCTTCACATTCAAACTGCTGTTAGATTTTTCATATCAAATTGCTGGGTTTTCCATATTTAACTTTTTTTAAATTTTAGACTCAGTGGTATTGATTTTTCTCATTGCACATTCTTTGAATCTCTGGCAGAAGTCCTGGAGGGGATTTGGGAGCGAAGAAGAAGAAAAAGAAGCAGAAGAGAAAAAAGGAGAAACCAAATTCTGGAGGCACCAAATCAGATTCTGCATCTGACTCCCAGGAGATTAAAATTCAACAGCCTTCAAAAGTGAGAGCCTGGTTCTGTTTTAATTTGTGCTTGCTTTCTAATTTAATTTTAATTTGCGTGTTGCTTGTTGTAAAAGCGCGTTGGTAGTTCTGCCTTAGTGTGTGAAAATTAAGCAAATGGTTCCTGTCTTGATCAGACAGAAGCAAGGCAAGACCTGGTGTTTTCAGAGCGTTCGTCACCACCACGGTGGTGTAATGTGAGAAAGGCAGAGGAGGAGTTGTTTTGTCTTTCTCTTTGAGCAGTTAGAGCTCAGGCTAGTGACAGCCTCGTTGCACAGAATCATAATCTGCGATAATGCTTTTAAATAGATTTTGTGTTTGGTGAATGGCCTTTAGTTTTTAGCCACGATCTAACTTGGCTTAGTGGAGTTTCGGTCACTTGTGCAGCATAAAGCTCTCTCAGCAGCAGCAGCAGCAGGAGGGAAGGTGGGCCTGCTGTGTTAACCAGAGTCTCTTTGGGGCAAGCAAGCAGCATGTCATCGTACATAAAGTGCAGTAATCTCAAACATGAAGATACAGGCTGAAGAAACTTTTTGCTTGGAAAGGCCTCCACTATAATTAAGAATGCAGAATTACTTGAGGGAATGTACAGTCTTTGTGGACTTTATGATAAAATAGCATCGTGTGTGTGCTTTTGTCTATCGTGTTCTGAATGAGCAGTGAATAACATGATGTGGTGGCTTTTTAGCATACAGCTTTTATCTCAAGAGAAATCTGAGTCCAAGAACTAAAGTTTGTAAAACTTAAGTTTATGGACCATTGAGCATATTGAGGTAGTTATATTTGCTTTATCAGGTCATTGCGGAGAATTTCACACCATTGTACCAACAGTAATCTTTGTCCTGTAAGATTTTGCACGGGGGCTACCAACTAATTTTAGGGGAAAAAAGTTGTGTTCTGGCTTATTAGCGTAGTGATAGATTTTTGTGTTGTCCCTTTAGATCGTCTCTGAGTTACCCTGATTCCTTTGAATGGGCACATTTGGCACAGGGGACATTTGTAATATGTACAGAGATCTTAAGTACTTCTTTGCCACATGTTTTTGATACTGCCATTCTGTAAAACACGTGTCATGAATTGGTAATACAGGAAGACTGTTTGCAAATGATACACAAGGAACTTCACACTCTTACAGCTGGCATGAGGTAAATTTTCATGTTAACATAAAGGCATAGTTAATTCCTATAGTATCCTGGGAGTTCCTTGATTTTCTACTGACTGCTTATTGTTCCATAAGTTGCATCTAATTGCATCAAAAGGAGACTGCTTCATGTTTTTTTGTTTTTGTGTGCAAGATTTTAGTCCTGCACCTTGCAGTCTTGCACACCATTTCTCTGATGTGATGTGTTGAGCAAATGTGGAAGCCTATCCTTGTTCTGAGTTGTATACTTAGAGTGGCACTGTTCATGATTATTTTACTGACACAAGAAGTTTAGTCAGTTTGTTAGCAACGTTACAAAATTTTCTATTTTATTGGCATAAGAAAAAGGTTCTTATATAAGTCTTTCTTTCAAGCTCTAGGCAGCTAAACCACTTTACTCTTCTTATATGGCTTCCACTTTCCTTTAGTCATAAATGCATCAGCATTGACTGGGGGGTTATTTTGCCTTCTCTGCTGTGTTGCAGGTCTGTCTTAGACAACTGTTCTGTTTTAGATGTTTTTAAAGCATCTTAGACTGCTGATCTGGATCAGTGTGGAAAAATGTATTTATTTTCTCTGCCACTCAAGTAATATTTTGTATTCCTTGTACTATGTAAAATTTATTATAGAAAACAGGCCTTTAGCATTTGCTTGCTCTTTGTTGAAAAGAGCGTATTTCAGGGGAGAATGACATTGTGCACCTTACCTCTAAGAGAATATATGCAGGATCATCAGGTAGAACTCAGTGGGGCCCCTGAACTCACTGAAAATTATTTTGAAAAAGGATTTTGAGGTCACATGAGTTTGTAAATGCATGTACCTGTCTGGAGATGAGTAAAGCAGAACAGTGAGTCTCCTTGGCTTCTGCCTTCCTTGTATGTGATAGTAGTGATAGTAGACCTTTTGAACACTGAGTGAGTGGAATCATAGCAATAAGTGTTAGCAATAAATTGTTAGCATTGTATGCTTACAGTGACCTCGAGGACACTTCACTGCCCATGTCACAAGACTTCCATTTCTCACTGTTTCAAGTTCCAGTGATGTAGACTGTCCGCACTGACATGAAGAAAGTTTGCCATATCTGCAATATTATCAGTCATTATTGTAGTCACTAGTGGCCGACACAATCTAGTCACAGAATAACAGATGGGAAGGGACATCTGAAGGTTTTTTGACCAACCTCCTGCTTAGAGCAGATCCAGCTAGATCAGGTTGCTCAGGCCTAGATCAGGTTGTGTGGTCTCCAAGGATGGAGACTCCACAATATTTGTGGGTAACTAATTCCAGTGTTTGACTACAGTTTTGGTTAAAAAAATAGTAATTCCTTATATCTAAATGGATTTTACTGGTTTGCAACCTGTCTCCTTTGTTTCTTGTCCTATCATTGTACTCCTCTGAGAAGATTTGGCTCAGCCTTCTTTATACCCTCCCAATAGGCAGTAATAAGATTTCTCCTACTCCCTCAGCCGTCTCTTTCTAAGGCTGAACAAACCAAGGTCTTTCATCTTCTCTTTGTGTGAGATGTGCTTGAGCCCCCCATTTATCTTGGTGCCTTCCAGTGAACTCACAACACTCTGTCTCCTTGTAATGGAGAACCCCAAACTGTGAGATGTGACCTCAGGGGTGCCAGATAAAGGGGAAGACTTCCTGGCCAGTCTTACAGGTACTACCCAGTATGCAGCTGCCTGTTGCTGGCCAGCAGTCTGCTGGCTCATGTTGAGCCCTCTGCCCACCAGGACCTCCAAGTTCTTTTCTGCAGAGCTGCCATCTAGTCCATGCTGGCCTCTGCCTTTGCATGGGCTTTTTCTGTCCCAGATGGAGGACTTTGCATTTGCCTTTGTCAAACTGATTAAGTTTCTGTTTCCAGCTTGTCCAAGTAGCTTTGAATAGCTGCTCTGTAGTCCAGCATATCAACCATTCTTCCCAACTGGGTATCATCTGTGCACTTGCAGAGAAAGCACTCTTTGTCAAGTCCAGATTGTTAAACAGTACTGACCCCTGAGTCTTCAAAATCCTCCCCCTTGCATTCTTGAAAACAGGTGTGACATTTCCTTTTATCCATTTATAGGAAACTTGCACTATTTGCTATTTTAAACTTAACAGATGTTAGATGCACTAACATCAGCCAGTTCCCTCGGCACCCTCACATGCTTTTGGTCTGTTTTCAGGGACCTGTGCATAATTAGTTTGCTCAACAGTCCCTAACTTTCTCTCCTGCTGTGGTTAATGGGAGTCTCACAGACTGCTACAGTGCACAGGAACATCAAAGGCCTGAGGTCATTCTCAAAACCAAGGCAAAAATACCATTTCGTACCTCAGCCCCACTGCACAATAGGGCCATCTTGTGCTGTGAAGAGATATTTGCCCTAAATTGAAAATAAACAAAGGAGCTGTTTTTTGTTTTTCTGATTCATGTAAAGTTCTGTGTAGGTTTTCCTTGCTTTCTATTAAAGGAAAACAAAAAGTGTTGAAAGTAAACTTCTTAGTCAGGCAGATCTCTGAATGTTTTGAAACAAAAGGGATTCCTCCTGGTGTCCCTAGCCATGGTCTATTAAGTACCTGAACATTACCATCTTACTTTACTATTTTGATAGTAAGATCTTTCTTAGGACCTTTTTTTTTTTAGACTTTCTGCTTTTTTAATGTAGAAGACATATTAGAGACTTTAAAACATTTATGTATGATTTCATTATGTTCACTCATGATGAGATTTCAATATTTATCTAGTGGCATTAGTAATTTATGTCTCTGTTACGCTAATCTAGAAATAAGATAGGCTTTTTAGGCTGGAACAGTGTATCTCTAAAGTGTGTAAATATGTTAATTCAGTTACTTGGTTGACAGGTGTTTAAGGCACACTTACAGGTGAAATTTGCAATACTTAAACATTAGGCACTTTTTCTCATTAATTTAGATAATAAAAGTGTTTATTATAAATAGTAAATGATGGGCTGCTTGAGCTCCAGGCACAGAGTTTTACTCCTTTTGTGATTGAGTATACCAGAGGCTGATCACCCAAATTAAGCTCTATCATTATTATTACATTTATTTTATGGTGGTTTTTCAACATTGAAAGTAATGAATCCTAGAAAGTAAGTGGAATATGGAAATAGTAATCCATTTCTATTCAGTAAAAAAAAAAAAGTCTGGCTTGAAATATCTGTGCAGAATTGCTTAAAATTTTCCAGTGCATTTGAGACTATTGTTTCAGATGCATTATTGCATTGCAGTCTATGGAAACCTGAGCGCAAGCATGCTGTTGGTATGCCTCAGAACAGGACTTATCACTAGGAAGATAATAAAACAAAACAAACATTTAAAAAGAGAGAGGGAAAAATCCTTTTAGATTTAGAGGTCTGTTACCATTATTCCTCTGTACTGTCCTTTGCAGGAAAAATTCTTATTCCTGTTATATTTACTCAGAGTGATCAAAAGTGAGGGTTTAACAGCTCAATGTAGAAACACTTAGGTTTATGCTTTTCAAATAACTTTTCTATAAAGATTTTTCAACTTATAAGTGGAAAGTGGGTTTATGTTTGTCTGCTTCAGTTAAAATTGTCTTTAGCTGTCACTGTTGGCGCAGTTGACGTTAGCAGCAAGATGGTTTACTCCTACATGTCTGATGCAGAAAGGTATTATCTGCTCTAATAATTGTAAGCAAATACAAGGCAATATAACTAAGGTTAAAAAGCAGATAGTGTACCTTCAGGTACTACTGAACCAGAGAGAATTTAAATATTTATACTGTATGTATAAAGTGCAACTTCAAACAACTCCATGTGTACCAATGGTACCTTTATTGTTAAATACCTAAACTGACCTTTTTTTTTGTATTTTTTTGTATTTTACAAGGGAGCAGGGAATATAGGAAGTATTTATTATTGTGGTACAATATCCTGCCTTAATGCTGCTGTATCTGTGTTAAAAATGTTGATGTTTCTTGGGTAAATGCAAGTGCTACTCAAAACTATTAAGTATTTTGTGAAGTTGCTTGCCTGTTACCCACCCAACTTTTTTCCATCCTCCTGTCCACAAACGTTGTACCTAAACTAACCGTGATAAGAAAAGTACATGTAAGAATAGGTGACAGTAAAAGAGCTGAACATGTTTGTACAACTATTCACGAAGTAAATGTACTCAATAAGCTTCCTGTTCTATTTGTCTGTGTGTGCAGAATCCAGCCATTCCAATGCAGAAGCTTCAAGACATCCAGAGAGCAATGGAGCTGCTCTCTGCATGCCAAGGCCCAGCAAAGAATATTGATGAGGCTACCAAACGTAAATACCAGTTTTGGGATACGCAACCTGTACCTAAACTTTGTAAGTTTAACTGGATCTGTGTGAAAGATGTCTTATCATCACTAAAGGAATGTGTGCCAGCTCTGTAGCATGTTCCCTAAAACGGGTATAAAGTTGGACTGTGTGATAGGGATCCTTAGTCTTCTGTGTCGTTTATGTGGAATTCTTGATGTTTTCTAGGGAAGTGCTTGTCTTTCCCACAGATAACATGCAACAGGGTACAGTTTTAATAATTCTCATCCTGATGACCTCTGTAAAAATGGGAAATGCTATTGAAATAGCATTCTTTTGTATATTTTAGGTCTGAAATTTTGAACAATAAAACATAGAAATCTTTTCCACTTTAGGAGAAGTAAGAACTCTTAAGTGGTGACAAAGAGTAAACTTTTTGTTTGTTTGTTTTGATAGTTTATTTATACTTCCTTAAAATTGTTTTCAATAGATGGATTTGCTATCACAGAAATAATGACTCTCCTACCATAGGTTGCACTGGTTTTATACAGCTTTAAGTGGATAATGGTACTTCTCTGATATACAGACTCTTTCTCTGCTATGTGTTCATGTTCTCCACAATGTACACTACCTTGAAGACATGCTTTCTCTTCTGTTTTCTGTTTTTGATTCCAAGTGAGATGATGAGGTGATCTCTCCTTGCCTTTAAATTTGTAATGAATTTGGCGAGTTATTTTTTATACTGTTCTGATCCCTGATAGCACAGTTGGTAAATCTTCTCATTGTTGGAGAAAGTAGTTGCTGACTGTCTTGTGTTTTCTGCATTGCTTTCTGAACCTTCTTTTTTGCTGTCATTATCTTCAAGTTAAGCAGTTACAGCTTCTCAGTGTGAACATAACTTGGGGGCCCCACAAGTAAAACATTCTCAGCACAGTAGCTGGCATTGTTCTGTCCTGCAGGTTTCTCTCCATTGCACTGGAGACTGGTATAGAGTAAGCAGAAATAAAGTCTAAAGCCCGGGAACATTCTGCTCGCTCTCTCTCCACAGGCAGCATTTCACATTAATCCATGGCTATAGCTTAATCCAGAACAATCTCATTTCTTCCTGACTTGTTTTGCATAGAGAAGTCCAGAGCGGAGACCCTGGATACAATATTATCACCCGGATTGGATTGAATTGATCTGCCATGGCTTTTCTGTATACAAATTCTATCCAAATAAAGTAATGGTAGTAATTGTCACCAGCAGTGCAGCCTAAGGAAGACCCTAGCCAAAATAAGTTGATGTGTAAATCATAAAATGCTCTGGCCATAATCAAGCTTTTTCGGAGCTAGTTCAGGTGTCTGCACAGTAGTTCCAGGAGTTCAGTTCAGGCTAGTGTCACTTACCAGTCTAAAAAGGCCCATACAGTGGCTCAGAAAATTATTTGTTAGTGTTGTTCAGTAGAAATACGCTTTGGTCAGTGAGGTTTTGTCCAACAGTGTCTATGAATTTCTTCTTAATCCTGCAGATGTTTTTTTAAGCTTTTCTTTATCTGCTGAATGAACAGATTGGGAAGTCATCGCTAGTTGATATGCTTTATGTGTTTAGGTGGAAAAAATAATCTGTCAATTCAAGAAAATGTTGTGGGGATCTTTGCCTTATATTTACTTCAGAATCCTCCTGCCTTCAAGTTAAGATTATTAGCAACAGGTCCTTTAATTATGCCAAGCCTCCCATGTAGTGGCAGTAATATTTGGGCTGTTGATACTTCTCAGAGTTTGCTTAAAGATGCTAATAATTATGACCTTCCAAACAGCATGGCAGGCCATAACTGTTAGTCAGGATTGCACATCATTTGGAAAAATTCACTCAAAGGAACATTTCACTGTCTAGTTTGATGATGCTGAAGAGAAGAGTTGAGTATTTATGGGTAAGAATCGGGGAAGGCCAGCAGGGCAGATAGCATGGTGTGAGTCAGTTCTAGACCTCCCAACCAGGATGAAGAGGCAGATGAAATATTCTTTAAACATCTGGCAGAAGTCCCACAGTCACTAGCTGTTGTTCTCATGGGGACTTCAGCGTACCAGGTTTTTGCTGGAAATATGGTACAGCTGAGGGGAAACAGTTTAGGAGATTCCTGGAGTGTGTGGAAGAGAACTTCCTGACAGTTGGTGAGTGAGCCAACTAGGGAAGGTGCCCTGCTAGACCTGTTGTTCATGAAAAGTGAGGACTTGTGGGCGATGTCCTGGTTGGAGGCCGTCCGTCTTGGGCCCAGTGATCATGAAATGATAGAGTTTTTAGTTCTCAGAGAAGTAAGGAGGGGGTCAGCAGAACTGCCACCTTGGACTTCTGGAGGGATGACTTTGATCTGTTTAGGAGACTGGTTGAGAGTCCCTTAGGAGACAGTTCTGAAGGGCAAAGATATCCAGGAGGGCTGGAAGTGCTTTCAGAAAGAAAACTTAAAGATGCAGGAATAGGCTGTCGCCATGTGCCAAAGGATGAGCTGATGGGGAAGGAGCCGAGCCTGGCAGAACTTTGGCTCAGACTGTTGTGAATGAGTGGTTTGGGCCACCTTAAGAATCACCGTCAAAGATAATGGCAACAAGCAGCTTTTAATGTAAGTTCGTCAAAGTGCAACTTAACAGAGTTTGATGGCAAAGTTCTCTCTATTACTTACTACATAGATGAAGCACACATAGGAAAATGGAATTAGCAGCAATTTAGAATGATTTACGTGGAAACTGAGGTTGCAGAAGAGTCAGGGTGCCTGGGATACAGGTGCGAAAATAAAAGGGTACAAAGGAGTTTAGCAGTACTTAATCATTAATTCAACATTTATGAAGTGATTAAATAGGATTTACTACAATTACAAGAGTGAGTTATTTATAGATTCTAGATAACAGCATTCCTACTATACTCACAACATGCACTCAGGCACAGAGTTGTTTACATGCTTACATGTTCAAAGGTGCCTGTTAAAAATTCCCCTTAAGTGACGTGCATCGAGTCTCTTGCATTTCTCTGCAGGCAAGGGTTGAGCCTCGAGGAGTGGGGGGTGTGTCAGCATAGGCCTCATCCTTAGCAAGTCTTTAGAGTATCACAAACTTGAGGGTTTGCAAGCTCCGAGAGACATCCCTCTCAGAGGGAAGAGCTTGGTGCAGTCCACTGCAATCCAGGGCACTGCAAAGGGCCTCACTTAGGAACACTCTTCAGGCCTTACTTAGGACCTCTCTTCATAGGATTGTAAGATGATTTGCTTTAGTCATCAGTAAGTTTCCATCATGGCCCCACATTGGTAACTGCTTTTTGAAAAAAAAAAAAAAGCCAAAAACCCCCATCCAGTAAAAATGGTAACATTTCACTTGGGCTACAGTTCAGGTAACTGGTGTTCCAAGGCTGTCAGGGAATAGCAGATTATTAGGGAATAACTGATTATCCGTTGTTCCGCACCTCGTTCAGGCAAATGATGATCCTGATACAGTTAGTGTAGCTCCCACCTTTACTGTGCAGGAGCTCCTGTTACGGTCAAGGGACATTTCACTGCCCAGCTGGTTTGGTCAAGGCTTATCGGGAACTCCTGAGATCATAGAGCAGGCCCAAGGATGGATGGGGAGATGCATCACCAGAGGAATTCAGGGAAGAAAATGAGAATTTATGGCAATTGAAGGACAGGCAGGCAACTCATGAGGACTACAAGGATGCTGAGGTTATGCAGGGAGAAAATCAGAAGGTCCAAAGCCCTCACAATGTTATCTGGTTACTGACATAAAGGACAATGCTACAAGAAAGACATTGAGGTGCTGGACTGAGTTCAGAGAAAGGCAGCAAACCTGGTGAAGGGTCTGGAACACAAGACTGATGAGGAGTGGCTGAGGGAGCTGGGGTTGTTTAGCCTGGAGAAATGGAAGCTTAGGGGAGACATTATCACTCTGCAACTACCTGAAAGGAGGTTGTGGTGAGGTGGCAGTCATCCTCTTCTCACAGCTAACAAGAGAAAGCACAAGGGGAAAAAGCCTCAAATTGTGCTGGGGGAGATTTAGATGGGATGTTAGGAAAGATCTGTTCACTGAATGATGGTTGAGAAATGGAAGAGGCTCCCCAGGGCAGTAGTGGAGTCACCATCCCTGGAGGTGTTGAAAAGATATGTAGATACGATGCTTAGGAACCTGGTTTTGTGGTGGGCTTGGCAGTGTAAGGCTAGTGATTGTACTGATCTTGAAAGTTTTTTCCAATCTAAATGATTGTATTATTTAGTAGGTGCTGCTCCTTAGAAGAGGAACAGCTGTATATTGAGGACTGGAGCTGTAAAGTAGGAGAGAAGAAAGCATGCGTTCAGGTAGAATTTTAGGAACACATTTCACATATGGCCAGTATCTCTTAAATGCCCTGGCTTTGCTATGTCACTGCTCCTGAGCAATCCTGTTGAGTTCAGGTCTGTTCAAGTTGGTGGTAAACAGGATCTGAGCCATAGCTTGTTAGCTGTGAGTACATGTTTCTCATGAGAGATCTCATGGCTGTGGATCTCATGGCTGGCTAAATGCTGTGCGTGTGCTGATAACTTGCTGTCCTGTGTTATGAAATACAGGATATCAGTTGAGATAGAGTAGTTCTGTGCATATCTATAATATTATGATGAGACAGTCATTAGTCTGAATGTGAGAATGAGAAGTAGTGTAAACTAATAATACTAGTTTATTTTTTCAGCATTTTTAAAGCTTCTTGTTCTATTCACATAATTATGAGAAAATACATGATGCGAATCAAATGCAGTTTACAGAACTATCAGGAAAGCCAGCAATGTAACAGTTTTTTGGTTTTTTTTTTCCTCCTCCTCCCTCAAAAGATGAAGTTATAACTTCACATGGTGCAATTGAACCAGATAAGGACAATGTCCGCCTAGAGCCATATTCTTTGCCACAAGGTTTTATGTGGGACACACTGGATCTTAGCAATGCTGAAGTTGTAAGTAGAACAATTTTTTTATATATCTAAAATAATTCAAGTTTATTCTGATTGATATGTGGATAAGTCTTTGGATTTTTTTGTGTGTGTTTTCAGCTGAAGGAGTTATACACACTATTAAATGAGAATTACGTAGAAGATGATGATAATATGTTTAGGTTTGATTATTCACCTGAATTTCTTCTGTGGTGAGTAGCAAGTTCCACATTCTGTTCTGCTGGAGTGCAGTGAAAGGTGTTTTTATTGCATCTTCTTAGGCAGTAATTTGTAATTATTTCTGTCATCATTTCTAGGGCATTACGTCCTCCGGGCTGGTTACCGCAGTGGCACTGTGGGGTTAGAGTGTCTTCAAACAAAAAACTGGTAGGATTCATAAGTGCCATCCCTGCAAATATTCGTATTTATGACAGGTAATATGCACCATTACTTTTGTATTTGTAAAAGAATAATGCCATCAAAAAAAATCTTAAACCAGTATCCATTGCTATATAGAACTTAAAAAGAGAGAAGGAGGTGAAGAGCACTAATATTTATTTAAGGAGTTCTCTTAGTGATGGGTGGTACAGATAATGCTGTACAATATTCAGACCCTGCTGGAAAGCATTTATAGTCGATCAGCTGGACTTCTTGGCCAGGTCTTCATACACTGACAAACATAAAGCATTATGACACCACATAGCATTGTTTAGATGCCATTCTGCATCTCAAAGTAAGGCAATCAGTTAAGTCTTGATAGAGCTCTGGAAAAGGACTACTGCAAACCCCTTAGACATAGCTTGCATATGGCACAATTTGCCATTGCAGTCGCAGTATCACAGATGTGTATTTGTTGCATATGTTCTTTGTCACAGGCCAGTCTATTTTACTTGAAATTCTTCTGTCACAGTATGGAAAACTGTACAAATGGAAGCTTGCAATGTGTAACTCGCTTTAATTTTTCCACTATTTAATGTCTTTTTAGTGTGAAGAAAATGGTAGAAATCAATTTTCTGTGTGTCCATAAGAAACTGAGATCTAAACGGGTGGCACCTGTACTGATTCGGGAAATAACCAGAAGAGTAAACTTGGAAGGAATTTTTCAGGCTGTTTACACTGCTGGAGTCGTACTTCCCAAACCTGTGGCCACTTGCAGGTAACCTAGGTGATGTTCTTTATAATATTGGTTCCTATAACAGTTAATTTTAAGAAAACTTAAAGTCATTGTCTAAAAACAGTAAAAGCATAAAATTTGAAGGTATTAAATGCTGTGGCCTTGACTAAACTGAAGGCCTGAGCGTTTGTCAGGTTTTTTTGGTGTTGTTTTTTTTCCCCCCTTCCCTCCCAGTGCCTTAGATAAAACAGCTTCTCGGACTAAAATTTAATCTGTGGGTTGTTTAGCATACTTTAAATAGACTAACAGATGTTTCTGTTGACCTTCTGGTGGAAGCCATTCTAGCAATGACAACATTGTATACCTGTGTTTTTCAAGTGGCCTGTGTCCCTGCTGGGACACTTCCCTGTTAACCTGGTTGCTTGCCAGAGATGGCAGAGCATTTCTGGTAATTGTATGAATTGCTTTTTGAAATACTATCATCTTTCCCAGAGAAAGAACTTTATTGGCATTTGATAAATACAGGAAAACTACCACGTGGTAAGAGTTACAGTCAAATACAATTTCATTTGCTTGGAATGGATTTTATTTTTACTCAGAAAAGTTCAGCTCCTGCAGTTTTAGTCTGGTTGTTTAGACTTCTGGAGGACGTAGTACGTTTTGATTTGAAATTGTTTTGTACCTATCAGCACCAAAGATCCTGTAAGTTTCTGTTAGTAATGATGGGGGGAAAAAAAAGCTGTGCTGTGTTAGAATAACCAGGGATGCTCTGTTGCACAATGACCTCCCAGGAAAGGGAGAGCTCCTTCAAACAATGCTTAGCCATAAGCAGAGGATCTTGTCTGCACAAGAAAATAAACGTTGCTGTGTATGTATGGTGAGTTTTCAGGGCTGTGGCAAATAATAAAATGTTTAGCCCTGTGCTTACTCATTCTGTATCAGAAAGAATTTGCTTAGATTGAAAATACTGTGATAGCAGGCTTTTTTAAAAGCTATTGCTTGGATAGCTTTTCCTTAATTATTTTGTTAATCAGCCTTCTTATAGACGTGGTACAGACTTGCTTAGAAACAAATTTGGAGAGTAGAAAATGAGCAAGCAAGAAAGCAGGGAAATGCATGCAAGTGACGCTGACATGTAAAATGCTATTTAAATTCATTATTTTGTTTTATTTCCAGGTATTGGCATCGATCACTAAATCCCAGAAAATTGGTGGAGGTGAAATTTTCACATTTGAGTAGAAACATGACTCTACAAAGAACAATGAAGCTCTACAGACTTCCTGATGTAAGCAGTATGACTTCTAGAGAATCCCCACGGTTATTGTGAGGCCCAAAATAACCTTCCATCTGTCTCTGACAGGACAGGCTTTTCTGTGTAAAGGCAGTGCGTGCAGGTCATTAAAAAAAATAATCTCTGGTTGATGAAAAAGACTTTAAGGGCTATACTAAACAGAAGAGACTATTGCTGGAAATCTGGATCTCTATGGAGAAAATACAAATTTTGACCTAAAATCCTTAAACAAACAAAGGAAAAAAAACCAAAAAGCTTGACTTCACAAACATGTGGGATTGAGTTGAAGATTCATAAGACTATTCTCGGTATGTTTAATCTGATAAGAGATTACTGGAACAGAAAATCAACAGTTCATGTCTTAAAACTCTGAGGGAAGTCTGTCAGCAACTTGGCTGAATACAATCGTATTGTTGATTCCACTCTAACTCAGATTTTTTTCTGTTCTGTCTGAGAATGTTGTTCTTCTGCATTGACCAGGCTCAGCAAAAGCCACTTCAGTATGTTGTGCACTGTTTGTTTGCATGGTCTAGTAAAAAACAAGTGTTCTGGTATAGCTAGGTTAGTTAAAAATATTTTTTTCTCATATTTGCAGCTAATAGTTAAACTTGCAAAAAGCCTTAGGGTGTATTTCCATGATAGGGCAAGTCACTGTAAATACTACATACTGTTAAAAAATCTCATTGCTGTAATTAATTGCCTGTAGAATTTAGTCCAAGCTTTATGGCTGAAAACAATTTATTTGCTTGTAAAAGCTACTTTTTTGTAGGGATTGCAGCGTACCTGTCGTGTACAAACCAATACATTACCCTTTACCTGTACCTTATCAGTAAACCTCTCTTTATTTAAACAAACCCTTCCTTTTGGTGAAAAACAACACTTTTTTCCTCACTCATAGTGCTTTATAATGATTTATCTGATTTTGGAGAATTGTGTCTGTTGCTATATTTAGCTTGATGCTGCAGATTCTCTTAGTGCTCAGATATTTGAGCAGTAGGCTGAGCAGCCCTTGGAATAAAGCACATGCCATGGCTTGATCCGTGCTCCTGCTGCTGTCGGAGACACTTGTTTCCTGCTCTGCCTGGTGCCAACTGTGCCTGCACATGCAGCTTCTCCCTTGCGTGCAGGGCAGCAGTTTGCAGAGCTTAAGAATTAATAACCAAATTAATTGGGTTTTAATCTTGGACAGCTAAATATAGCTTCCATCAAATCTTGAAGACATTTTTAACAGTCTAAAGAGTGCAATATACAATTTCAGGTATAGGTTTTGGTGGCAACTCTAGTACCATTTCTTAGGGAAACAGCTCAGGAAGTGAATAGTTTAAAGAATAAGGACCTTATAGTACGAAAAGTGTAACTACAGAGAATCATTAGAAACAGCAGTTGTACCTTGATCATTTTCCTTTATCATAAAACCCAGTTTCAACGGAACAGTGAATTATGGAAAACAAGTAATATACCTCATTCATAAAATATAGCTAAGGCAAAGATATACTACACATAGAAGTGCAAATAGAAAACATGTGCTTTCAAAATCAGCTTTTAAAACTAAGTGATCTTAGAGTCCATATACGTCAGGATTTTTGTTATTTTTAGGTTGGATTTGGGAGCTTCTCCCATGGAAAATAAAGATTTAATCTTTGTTCTGATGTTTTCTTTTTAGGTCTTGTGCTTTGGGTTTATTTGGAGGGCTTTTTTTTTCCTGAGAAAAGGGATTAAGTGCTGTTGAGGCTCTTTTTCCTCAGTTTCAGGCTGTTTTAAGCACTACTGTCAAACAAATTTGTCCATTCAGGCCATGCTATCCTCTCGCAGCACCAAACACTGTTTCTCACATTTTAACCTCTTTTCTCAGTGTCCTTGGAATATCATTGCCACTAGGAGCTCATCTTCCTTTAAGAGAACTAATCATTCCTAATCACTTGAACAGCCTGAATTAAAAAGCTTTTCAGATATAATAAATACTGTAATTAATAAGTACTGCCCTCCCTAAAGGCTGTGCATGTACCTATAGATAAAAAAAAAAAGGTTTTTTTCCCTAAGTGTTTAATCTCTTGAGCAAGGAGTTTTCTGGAAGAAGTAAAATTTGACTGTGTTTAGAGTCAGGACAGGAGAATGTTTGTCTCTGTATCTTTTCCTGACCAACTGAGATCCTGATGCAGGACAGTTGCATGAATATCTGCCCAGTCCAGCAAAGAAACAAATTTTAGCACAGTTCTGTACACTTTCCCTCACCTTTGGGACTGCAAATGATCACTTACTCATGGCCATTCTGAGCATTACAGGGGGGAAAAAGATGTTCCAACCCAGCTGCTTTTCCCCCATCCTTGTTCGTCAAGTGTACACCCTTCTGGAATAAGAGCATTTAAAAATACAGATGATGTGCTGTTGTGGAGTCAAACCATAGTCCCAGGCTGCCTAGAAAAGCAGGATGACTGATACGTAATAACACAGGCCAGAGCTGTGGCAAAATGTGCCTTGATTTCTCATCTGGCTGCTGACTTCCAGAGCGCGTGAATAAACACCTCCCCCAGAATAATGCCTTTTGGGCAAAGCATAATCAGCCACACTAATTTCAGGCTTCCAGTAATCAAGTCTCTGCCTGGCTGCTCTTGCAATTGACTTTGCTATGATTAATGTGGTACGTGCCCAAGTATGTAGCTCAGGCAGATGAGGCAGGATAAATGAGCACTGAAGAGAACAAGGATTAGCCTCCCCAAACGGAAATATCCAGGAAGGCTAGCAAAAGCTGGGAAGAAAATTTTAATCACTTTTGTTTGTTTAAACAATAGTTGCAAAGTACTAGAAAGTAATTTTTCCTTTTCTGATGTTTAAAGTCAGAAAAATAACTTTTGTGTGTTAAAAAAAGTTTTTCATTTCAGGCAGCTGTAAGTTATGAGAAGCTTTCTTGTTAACAAAATAGCAGTTATGCCTGTGTAGAAAGTTGTTAGCAAGGGAGTTTACAAGTGCTAAAAATGGGTGGAATATTTTTTGTTAAATAATTTCTAATTAAACTTATTCAGCTGACATTGATGTATACATTGACTATAATTTCCACAAGTTTGAATTGCATGTGTTCTTGTCTTCAGATAACTTCTGATGTGCAGGTTTGTTTGTTTTGTTTCTGTGTCTGAGCCCCAGGTAGTTTAGAAGATAAGAAATAGATTGACCTAGAAAAAAAAAACAAACTGCACGAAGTCTAGGCAGTTGATGAGGGTATGTCTTTCTCTGGAGAAATGAAGCTGTTTCAATAATGAAATAAAAAGATTGAAGTGCCCCAGACTGTCTCAATAATTAGAAGAGAGGGAATTCTGGTTGCAAACCGTTTGTAAAATAGCATAATGAATTAGGTGGCTGGGATAAAGTAGGCTAATAGTGAATGCATTATAGCAAGTGGAGTGACTCTGCAACCTACTTTCAGCCTTTGCTGTGTTTGCAGTTTTCCTTTCAACATCTTGACATTTATTTTTCTTTTTTTATGATAAGGCCACAAAGACTTCAGGTTTGAGACCAATGGAACAGAAAGATACTAAAGCAGTACAAGAATTAATCAATACTTACTTGAAGCAGTTTAATCTTGCTCCTGTGATGGATGAAGAAGAGGTGTCCCACTGGTTCCTGCCTCGGGATCATATTATTGACACTTACGTGGTAGAGGTAAAATATGCCCTAACATGTGAATGTGTATGAGTGCCACTGACAGTTGTTCATATCAGTTAGGATCAATGCTTAGTTAAGATCATCTCTTCCACCTGCATTTCTTGGTTCTTTTTTACAGAGATATGGTATGATAATAAGCAGTGGTCTTCAAACCTTTTCTAGAAAAAAAGGAAAAATGATGCAGTGACTGAGATAAGGATTTGGTTTGAATTGACTGTCATTCTCCCATGTGTACACGTTTCTGCCATACATCATTACAAAATTCTTTTTAAAAAAACTAATTTTAGAGGCACCTGCTGGGGGAATAATGGTTTTTGATGGCTTGCTTCAGTAAAGTGTGTTTTTTCCAGGAAAAGAACGTGTGTATATATATGTATGTATTTGCATATATATATATATATATCTATATCTATA
>VZRQ01008601.1:623934-636607 GCA_013397975.1 Machaerirhynchus nigripectus | reverse complement strand
CATATATATATATATATATATCTATATCTATATATATATATCTCCATCTACCACCCCCACCCTCCAAACAACTGGTCGTAATGCTTCTCCCAAAATAAGGACTGCAGGGGAATAGATAAGCATTGGATTGGAAATCTCCCAGACATGTTTGGAATAGGTGCTCTAAAGCTAGTGGAAAGATACACCCTTCCCTTTGAGTCCATACAAAATCAGTTGTAGACTGCGTATTTAGACAGTGTATTACTTTGCTTAAAGTGATAACGTTATTTAAAAATGATCAGATCTAACATCCCTAAACCTTCTCCTCATAGAAGTCCTAGGTTGTGAAGCTCAGCATTCCCACACTCTAACCTGAATTTATGCAGGAGCCTCAGCTGAATTAGGAAACCTAGTTCTGCTGGAGATGAGTGGTCCTGCCTATCAGTTTTTATTGTCCAAGCTTAGCTTTTCATTTACTTTGTAGTGGCTCTGGTGCTCACTGGACTTTTCCATGGTCTAATTTATAGTCCCACCTTCTTTCTCCACTCCCTCTTCTCTCTGCCCTCTGCCCTGCTCCCTGAGTTGGTTTTTGGCTTTGTGAGTTGAAGCCTACAGGAGACTTCACAAGCACCAGCATCAGCATGAATGTGACATTAACAGTGCCATATTAACTAAACAGCACAGTCTTCACTTACTTGTTTTATGCTGTCTCTTGGACTAGTTTTTTACAATACAAAATGTAGGTTTGTTGGTGCTTAAAATCTTTTTAAGACCTGTGTGACTTGGAGAAGCTAGTGTCAGACTTTTAAGTCATCTTTGTAATGTGCAGATCTAAAACCTTAAAATACACTATATAATTTATGAGTTAAAATTTTCATCATCCTTACTGAATTTAGTGAGTGACTCAATAACTTTTCTGTTCCTTGTAGTTAGTATTACTCTTCTACAGAATCTGTACCTGCTCTAAGACAAAAGCTTTTTTGCATGTGGTATGTTCAACTGCTTTACTTTTTACTGTAGAAGTACTACTAATTTACGGAGCCATGTGAGGTCCTTCATTGAATTCTAATTAGTGGTTACTAGTCATTCAAAAACAAAGCAAACAAGCAAGAAGAACCATTTGTGTGTCTCCTTTGCCTTATTTTCTTGGAGATACTCTGGGGAGTTTTTTGTGCTCAGCATGTTAGTCAACCCATGTAATAATTATTTCATAACCCATGTAATAATTATTTCCTATTTCCATCTAATCCATGCTCTTGAAGATGATCTAACTTCCTTAGATGTGTGAAATTTAGAAGTTTTAAGCAGTATACTTTTGATTTCTGTATAAACACCTTTTTTTGATGAGTACTGGTTTTATTAGAATTTCAATGTGGTTTAGCACTGTTGTCCAACAAATAGGTTGTGCTTGTTGATTAATATTTAAATATGCTTTGTATACCAGCACAGTATATTTTTTCTCTATTTGTAGAAAGATGAGATTATTCTTTGATGTGAATGTCATTAGATTTTTAAAATACCTGTAATATTTTAAGAATATTTTATTAAAAATCAGTTCAGTCAGAAAAAAACTTCAATACTTTTAGTGGAAGCGTGCTTTGTTAGCTTCATCTATAGCGAACTACTGCTTTGACAATTGTTTGTCAAAATGTTAGTGCTGTAATAGACTAGAAAAATCTAAATGTTTGTTTCCTCAAATCTTAGCCAAGACTAGCTTTTACCCCATAATACTTAAGAGTGCACAAACCGTGCTGCATTTATTACTTACTTTCTGTAGAACTGCCACATTAGCCTAACCAGTAACTGGTTACTTATTAATGGACTTTTTTTGTTTTGGTTTGGTTTTTTGTAGGGTTCAAGTGGTATTTTAACAGACTTCCTCAGTTTCTACACATTACCTTCAACAGTGATGCATCATCCTGTTCATAAAAGCCTCAAAGCTGCCTATTCCTTTTACAATATTCATACAGAGACTCCCCTTTTGGACTTAATGAATGATGCACTCATTATAGCTAAATTGGTAAGTTGTAGGTTGGGTTTTTTCTGCTTCATTCATGAAAGTATTCTTAGGAGTGGTGGCAAGGTAAGAACTGGAGTAATTTATCCATGCCAGTGCATTCAGTTTTACTATCTACAGCACAGAGTGCAGTTGATGAGACATATACAATATATATATATCAAAATATAAAGCACTATGCTTGTTTTTCCTTTTTACTTTGAGTGATGCTGGGGAAGGACAAACGCATAAAGAATTTGCAATAGCTTGAACTAGAACTAGAATAGCTTGAACCCAAGAGCACACCGATGACCACAGTCATTGTATCAGACGAATGAGACGTATCACTAAAATAATTTCCCTTGGAGATGAAGTGCTATCAAATACATTTTGCTTTTTAAAATAATTTTTTTATTTCTAAAAAATGTAAAAGTTTATTTATGTGAGCTTTATCATTTATCATTGCTACATGAAAAGCTCTGTAGATGATGTCATGTAGCTTTTAAGCATACCTTTATGTATGGAATTACGCTAATAGATTTTTGGTTGAATGGAAGGGAAAAGAGTATAAATGAAGTTCGTAAACAGTAGAATTTTAAGAGTTTAGTACTGTCTGATGAAAAACTATTGCTCTGCTCTTAGTGATTAGGGTTTCATGGGAGTCCAGTGCTTACACCAATGGCACATGCCAGCACTCAGTGAATTTGCAGAGACCTGTTTGGCCTGGGGGGTTCAAAGCACTGCACGGGCTTCATCCAGTCTGTAGCATCCACTCTACAACCATTCCCAGCACGCTGCAGAGCACAGGCATGCTTTCTTTCTGCTCCTCGTTCCAGCTGAGGTGTTGCTGCCGCACTGCTGGTGGTGTTGCAGCTGCGTGGGGAGTGCTCAGTGCAGGCAGTGCTGCCTGTGCTCCAGCAGGCCATGCTCAGAGCTGCCTGCACGTGCCACCGGGATTTCTGTGTTGGTTCTGGATGAAGCCAGTGATGGTCTGCAAAGGCTGTATCTGTTTAGACTTCAGGCTGCATGAAAGCGGCCACACAGTATTCAACCTGTCTGTCCCAGCCATGTTTGTGCAGCACTGCAGCTGAGCTGCCATCTGTGACAGGAACTGCTTGCTGAGGCTTGTTAACCTAGAAGCAGTTCAGTAACTATTTGTCAGGGAAAACTCTGGACAGACATGGAGAGTACTGTTATTCAGGCTCCAGAATGATCCAAAAGGAAGTTCAGAGACAGACTTCAAGAAGGTAGTATAATTTTCAGAAGTGGCTAAAAATACTGGTAATTATTGTTAAAAGTCAAGGCAGAAATAGGTTGGTCTCCATTAGAAGTGTGGCACAGGGGAGCTGTGTGTTTGGCCCTTCTCTAGGCCATGGGTGGGACAGGTGAGGAGGCAGTTCCATGGTCTGACTGCAAGACTTGCACCTTCCCCTGCATACATTTCTCTCAGTGTGACGTGCCTCTTTCATTTTGAGTGGATCATCATATATCACTTGCAATACTGGGATTTAGACACCTGAGATTTCTAAAGTACCTGCTGGGCCTGTAATGCATCATTAGATGCCTAATTATAGTTGCAGATCTGGCAGTTGAGTTTTACATGAGGAGAGGTAAGGCAGTGGAAGAGAGATGATAAATGCAGTCCTGTTCACAGCCTTTTGTTCACAAACATACTGAGTCTGGCTGGAATGGAGTTAACTTTGTTCCTAGCAGCCCATATGGTGCTGCACTTTGTGGCTGAAGCAGGGCTGATAACACACCAGTGTTTTGGTTGTTACTGAACAGTGCTTGCACAGCCTCAAGGCTTTCTCTCTTTCCCCTGCAGTGAGGAGGCTGAGGGTGGGCAAGAAGTTGGGAGGGGACATAGCCAGGACAGGTGACCCCAGCTGACCAAAGGGATATTCCACACCATATGATGTTCTGCTCCACAGTAAAGGCTGAAGGAAAGGAGGAGGAAGGGGGGGATGCTTCCAGTGATAGCATTTATGTTCCCTAACAACCATTATGCATGCTGAGACCTTGCATCTCAGGAAGTGGTTTGACATCTGCCTGGCAGTGGGAAGTAGTGAATGAATTCTTTTTGCTTCTCTTTTGCCTTCCTGCTTTTGCTTTCTCTATTAAACTGACATTATGTCAATTCACAAGATGTCTTGCCTTCCTTCTATTTTCTGCCCATCCTGTGGGAGAGGAGTAAACCAAAGGCCGTATGGGTGTTTGACTCTTCTCTGTGGACAGCCCACCACAGTCTCCTTTCTGTACTTTCAACTCCAAAGCATGGGTTTTGGAGGTACAAATTCAAATTTTTTCAATACTCAGCAAATTGCTTTTAGG
Organism: Machaerirhynchus nigripectus; assembly: GCA_013397975.1. Taxonomy (NCBI): domain Eukaryota; kingdom Metazoa; phylum Chordata; class Aves; order Passeriformes; family Dicruridae; genus Machaerirhynchus; species Machaerirhynchus nigripectus. The sequence goes on along the minus strand of VZRQ01008601.1, from coordinate 632,301 downwards.
GTTTGCATGTCAGCTGATGTTTATTTTTATCTTTGTATCACACTCTGTAAAATTAATTTAGAATTAGTTTGGTAGTTACAGGACAAAACACGTGACCTTCACAGCAAAACCCAAAATTTGGACTTAACTCACTTAGGTTCTATGCATTCTGCATGGAATGAAAGTGGGATTTTGTATCAGGATAATTCCTCTAAAACCCTGTCTATTTTATTGTTGAAGCTGACACTAAGTTTCTGAATACCCTAAGTCTCTTGCCACTCTGTAAAGTATCATTTGTGTGTTATTTGAAACTTTCAAAAGTAAAATTTTAAAAATGTTTTGCTGTTGCCAGAAAGGATTTGATGTGTTCAATGCACTAGACTTAATGGAAAACAAAACATTCCTGGAAAAACTCAAGTTTGGGATTGGAGATGGAAATTTGCAGTATTACTTGTACAACTGGAGGTGTCCGGGCATGGAGTCTGAAAAGGTAAGGGAGAAAAATTGAGTTTCTGAATTCCCTTAGGTGTAATGGTACATTAATCTACACTGGCCAAAGATGGGCAGAAGTTTTAAAAATAACTTAATTGGCCCTGTTTATGATCCATAATTGAGATGCGGAAGACTCTTGTCATTTACATTTACTGCCATACTTGAACTAAAATACTGTATTTTTCTTCTTCCTTTAGGTTGGTCTTGTATTGCAATGAGAACGCTGATGTTTCTCGAACTCTTGAGGTCATCGTTTGAGTTAATTTGATCTCCATAACTCTTGAAATGGTATTGTTCAAGAGGAGTAAAAGCACAAAGTCAGTGATACTGAAATAGTCCATTAAATCTGATCAGTGAAGACATCCACATTTTATGTGACCAAATTTATGCATTTTCAGATAGATGAGACGGTCCATGAAACTCTTCTATTGTCCATGAAAAGAATAAAAAGCACATTCATTTAAGTTTCAAAGCTTAGCTTGCACCTTGATGAGAAGAAGGTATTTTTTTCCACTCTGTAGAAAAGACTGTTTTGTACAAACTGAACTTCAGTGGTGGATTAGGGTACAAAAATACTTGCTATTATGTGGATGAACTGCTGCATTTCTATTTATTAAGTGGTGATGTATGTATGTCAGTGTAACAGAATGAAGGATACAAACTGGAGTATCTTTGCTTATTTACTCAACATGGATATCGTCATTTGGGGGAAAATCACGAAGTACGATACCTTTGTAGCTCTATGAAAGTCCTGGATGTTTTTGTAACTGGAGCAGTATGACAATGTACTGGTTTAACTAGTGCATTTGTTTCTCCATAAGCAACGCTGCCAAATCAATAAAAAATACAGATTTGTACTTTGATCTTCAATAGATCAGTGGATTGATTTAACAGTATCGCACTGTTCAGTGCAGGTGTTAATCTATGTTGCCAGAATGATAATACATTACTGTACTTAATTTACAGTTGTGGCACAAAACCTTAGTTTTTCCTCAGTAGAATAACATCAGCCTGTGTGTAAAACTAAGAATTTTAGTAGTGCTATCAGGATATTTATAGTTTGAATGTTTTCAATGCTTCTGCGAAATTGCACATATTCCTTTGTCTACTTTGATTTCCTATGAAGTCTGTAATTCTAATGAAAAGTACCTTGTGTAAATATGTATTCATAAATTGTTCCTGGTAGTGTTTTTATCCTGACTTTGGAACAAGAAGTTTTGCTATGTATGTGGCTGGCAAGCAGAAGAGAAATGCTCTGCCCTCAGTCCTCGGAAGTCTCTGTACTGCACTTCCTGAAATGTAGGAGGGCTGATCTTTGTTGTTGGGTGGAGCTGTTTTAATTCCCTCATGAATGCTCAGCAATGGGAGTGGCTTCTGAAGCACTTTATATGCATTCCAGCATAGCGTCATAGCTAGAGATGATAGCAGTTCTTTCAGCTCATGGATGCTGCAGAATCATGAGCACTGAGAAAATCTGCATTAAGAAACTGTTCTAGCTGAAAGTGCCAAATTGTGGTAGTGAAGCCTCTGTGCTGTGAGCATCTTTTGAATGTGACTTGAATATCTCATGAAATGCAAATGTCTTTTCCTTTTAAACATGCCTGTAATTCTGACAGCAGGTTTTGCTGAAAGTTTAATTCTGTACATGAAGATAAATTTGTCTGTTCTTCATAACTGTTAGCCCTACCCACCTCCTTGTAGCAGTGGGGTTTTTCTTTCTTCCCGCTCCTTTTCCAGTGTGTGAATGTTTTGTGGTTTGGTTTCTTTTTCTTGTTCAATTGTGGTGAGAGGATTCTGCCCTAGAAACAGTGATAAATACTTTCCCTTATTGCATTATAGCTGATTAAAGCATTCGACCTCCTTCAAACAAAGGAAGGGACTGAACGTGGTTTGTTTGACCCCTGGTTGTGCACCAGCTTGGGACCTCTTGAATTTAAAAGGTCTTCAAAGGAGATCTAATGGTGCAGTTGGGCTTTACATGTCTGGCCACTCTTGATACCTCTGTGCTAGTATCAGTCAGAACAGGTGGTACAGAGTGAGCTTGGACTCTGTGTGAGGCCTCAGCAGAATTAAGTGCCTGAAAACGTAATTGATGGTAGTGATACCTGAGGTAACAAGAAGGATTTAATCTCAGCTTCATCAAAGACTTAAGTTTTTAACTCCTAAAAGGCAAGAAGGTGCCTCCTTGGCAGGGCATTCTCATGGAGCACTTAGGGATGAGGAGGAGGTTCACCAAGGGGCTCAGTGTGTTCTGCTTCTGCTCTAAAAGGCAGAGCCTCAGCAATCCTCACTCAAGGCCGCCTGAGGTGAGGTGGGACAGCAGGGCATAGCTCTGTCCTCATGGCTAAGGTACTTCCTTGCTGAGACAGCCCAGGTGATCACACCCAGGTGGAGGATAAGTTCATGTTCTCTGCCTTCCTTCCCCTCAAAAAATGCACGTGGAAGAAATGTTAGGCAGATTATTCCTCCTCTCTTCTCTGAAATCAGAAGGCAAATCCTCCCAAGTACTGTCCTTTGTAAAACTGAGGCCATAATGGGACCAAGTATGTCCAGGTAGAAGACAGACTTGAACCTGAGTTTCCTGCATCCTGGCTTTTGCCCGAATCTTCAGGTTAGGGCACATGAAGGAAGCAGTGTGGCCAGTCTTGTGCTCTCTTCTAGTAATATAGTGCCATTTGCTTCTGAATCCAAGGGACAAACTTTTGTCTCGTTTTCTGGCTCACTCTGCATGTTCACTGAGGGGCAGGAGGCAGAGACATACATGCTCCTGTAGAAGCTGTGCAGCACTGTAGCTGAGAGAGAAAATTTATCAGCCAGAGGGCATGAGGGAAGCAGGCATCTAAGCCTGAGTGTTGGGACAGCTCTTGGAGAGTTCTGTTTGTGGACTTGTGTGTGTTAAGCACGGCCTCTTCTGTCCCTGCTGAGTGCTCTTCACCTGTAGTGTTTGCTGAAGTACCACAGCATCTACAGGACTTGAGTCTTGGTGTCCCAGCCTGCACCCACATAAAAGACAGTTACTCTGGAGGTGAAAATTGTGGCGACTCAATTTGACTTCCTAAGCAGGTACTAAACAAAAGGTGAATATCTGTGTGGGGCCACTGTAAGGTGCTCAGTAGGAGAGGCCCTTCTCTTGCTTCCAAGGTTGAACCACTGTGCATTAGGCCCGCTGTGAAGGTAAGACTCCTCAGAACCTAATAGGTGTTTGCAAAGGATTGGCAAATTTAAAGCTTACTCTACCACCTTTCTCACCTGGCTTTTTAAGCATCTATTATTTCTTTCCCGAAGTAACTTCTTACCTGCAGAGGAAACCCAAATCCCTGAAGACAGAGATAGACCTGGGCAGGCAGTGAAGTGCTTGCAAGATGATTGCTGTGCTTATGTTCTTTACCAAAGCTAATACTTCTGCCAGAGATAGACCTGGGCAGGCAGTGAAGTGCTTGCAAGATGATTGCTGTGCTTATGTTCTTTACCAAAGCTAATACTTATGCTCTGTGTGAATGCTAAGACTCTTATGCTATGGTTAGCCAGCCTGGGAATGAAACACACTAGTGCTAGCATGCCTTCAAAGTTTTATGCATCCAGAAAGCCAGAACAAAGGACATGTATGAAGGACTATGAAGCAAGGCAAAGAAATCTCCCCTCTTCTTGCACCCTCAGACAAGGACAAAAATTTTAGCATTAAATGCTTTGTTTAAACTTCAAGGAGCATCATGACTGCACAATCACTGCCCATTGCTACTGCCTGCCTTCATAGTTGGTATCATGAACTAAAGTAATTTCTAAATAAATTCAAAATACAGATGAGCTCTTGGATGGCAGTGGAAGTCTGGATTAACAAATCTCTGAAAAATACATGTAAATTCTACCTTTTAAGGAACAACAGAGTAACTCAGTTAAGGTTACTTTATGCTTTCTTCTACAAGTAAATTCCTAGGCTGTTGATTGCCTGAATTGCAGCACTATTTCCCGTCCTCCCTACAACCCAACTCCCTCATTAGGAAATTGTTTATAGTCCCCAGTAAAATTTAAGGAAACTCAGAAGTTACGTGGTATGTTTTCAGTCTTAGAGCAGTTACAGTTCTCACCTACTTTATATAAAACAGTATATGGCTTGTGTCAATTTCCTGGGAAATAATTTTAGATTTCATTTAGAGATCTAATGGAGTTAAGGTTTACATTTTCTCACAGGATATGTGTTAGTAGTTTGCATATGGAAGTATTTTTTTTTTAATACTGCAGTAGTAGTAATTTGGTTTTGTATTTGAAAATAGCTTTTCCTCCAGCATACCATACCGCAGGTGTCAGGTGGAACCCAAGTCTGCATACATTCACGACCAAAACAAGTTGTTGTTCAGCAGAACAAACTATAATAGAGTTCAAAAGGGAAGTCTGCCTGTGCTATTACAGCTGTTTACTTGATCCCAGCTTTAAAAGACTTATACTGGCATGGACCTTTGTTTAAATAAACTTTCACTTTTGGTATTTATTTGTTTGAGTAATTATACTTAAATCTGTTTTGCTTAAAGTATGTTTATCTGTGTAAAAATACAAAGTTCATTGAATGCTTTGCATTCATTCCAAAGTATCAATTATGTCTTAAAATTACTTCAGCATGTTCATTACCGGCTTTAACTCTGATCTCCAGCTGCCAATGAAATACTTTATCCCCAGGTAAAGACTAACACTCAAGTCTGAGTAATAGTCTTTATTAAAGCAGAAATACCTCACCCAAATGCAACATAAAGTTCACCTTGTATTCAAGAGCTTTACACTGTAAAGCATAAAAGAATTGTTCAGTTAGAACTGTACTCCATTCTGCATTTAAAAAATCAGTTTAATACAAAGAACCAAACTAAAATCAGTTATGCTGAAAAAGCCTTTTTCTTTTTGCGAGGCGGTTTCTTTATCTTATTGGGATTTGGGACAAGTTTCTTGATTTTCAAAGGCTGCAAAATTACACTTGAAAGATCAGGCCGATTGCTTTCCATATGCTTCCGCTTCTGACTTGTGAGCTCATCCCCCAGCACCTCTGCAAGCTCTTCGGGTTCCAGATTTTCTGAGGAATCTGTGTCTGTATAAGCCATGGATTCCTCAGTTTTGTACTGAAACCATGGCACTTCCAAAGCTGGTATCTTTGGAATTATTGCTGCTACTGCCTCAGTGAATTTGTCGGATTGCTTTTTGAAGCCGAGCGCTAAAATGGATGTTAGGCCAAGAAGGGGCGCGATGGTCTCGCTGAGCCGTGGCACCTGCCCTGCCGGCGTGGCGCGGCTTGCGCTCAGCTCGATCAGGTGCGACGTGATCATGGCAGGTTTGGCAGACTTGCACACCAGCAAGAGAAGAAGTTCATTTTTTTCCAATGCTTTTGTAACTTCATTAACTCCAATAGCAAGCTGTCTTCTGATGCTTATGTCAGTCCATCCTGGTTTTTGCTGGTGGCTTTCCGTTTCCTCTTTAGGGAGTTCAGTGGTGCCAGCATCGCACTTTCTTTCTGTTTGCTTTTTTGTAGGGGAACGTTTTTTCTTTCTTGGACTCTCAATCTTTTTAAGTCCAATATGTTTAATCCTTTCTTCTAAGGTCTCTAGTATAAAATGCATATCTTCTCCATCTATGGTTTTCCATTGGAAAACAAAAGGGTTATCTAGACACGTTTTCACACTGGTTTTCTTTGCTTTCCGAAGTGTTGCCGTCCCTTGGTGAATTACAGACATCCTGAGGTGGTTCTGTGTTTTGTGACCCTAAGGAAGAAAGAGCAAGACATAGTTCAAATACTGTACTGTGTGCTGTGGACATTGTTACCAGAAGCTGCTTCTGGGAATGCAGAAGTGAAACATCGCGTGTCAGTGATACTGGCATCTATCAACCTCCTCACATTGGGACCAATCCTTCACACATCTTCCACAGGGCAGGTGTGGGGCTGCTTTTTTTTTTATAAATAGCTGGACAGGACAGTAAGGCAACAGCAGTGACAACAGACCCTTCTAAAGCTGAAAAGCAGCTGGAGGTATTACAGATGTAAAAAAACCCACAAACCCAACCAAGCAACAACCCATCCCCAGAATCACAGGTTGAAGGACCATTCCATTTTCACTGCTGAACAGCTGCACTGTCCCCCATGAAATGGGGGGAGAAAAAAAAAGCAAAAAAAAATCTGAATCACAACATGAAACAAGTTCCTGATTTTATTTAGGATTTTTAGAAATTTGTCTTTTCAGTCTTTAGTCCATGCCTTTTGTGTTTTTCTCTTATTTGGAAAGTATGATAGAAACTTGCAGACTCTTAATAATTTATGCTTTCAGGGAAGGAAGGCAATCCCCTACAGGCCTCCAAAAGTTCAGAAGAGGTCTTTTGTGTCACCTGGACCATGCCTTTGGGGATAAGAAAAATTGAACAGGAGCAGAGAAAGTGTAATTGTTCTTGCTCTGACTGATCTAGTCCAGAGTAGCAGTGAAGACACAAAGTCAAGCTTGATGACGTCCCTGGTAAATTGCAAAGCCCCCATGCTCCTGCTTGGGAACTAGTAATATCTTCATTGTTGCACAGGCAAGCTTACAGAGTAAAAGCAGTTCAGGGGAAACATGACACGACTCCCTCCTAGGTTTCCTAGGAACCCAAGCAGGCATACAGATGGCATTTAAGTACAGCTCATGAACAGCTAAAGGCTGCCACTCAAAAGATACCATTCTGCTAGTCATACCAGTTCTCTGTGTACTGGTAGTGAGCTACCTTGATATAAAAAGATAAACACCATCTTAACAAAAGTGTACTGCCATCAAGTAACATCTATCTGGACAGATTTTCTCTCAGTTAAACTTGTCTGGAGGACAGCAGGAGAAAGATGCACATGGTGTGATTCTGGGGGCATGCTACGAGATGGACCAGAAGGTGCAGGAGTTGGATTTGATGATCCTTGTGAATTCTGTCCAACTCTGTATTCTACGATTCCACCTTGAACAGAGTTGTATCAAAGCCATGTGAACTGTTACCCAAAGTAAGAGTCAAAGCCAGTGAAGGAGTTTTCAGAGAACAGTAAAACTGAGGATTCCAAAACACAAAAAAGCACTGTGGCACTCCTGAGTTCTTTCAGAATAATCTACGAAATGCCCTGGGCAACCTCACCGATGGTCCATGCAACCCAGTTATCTGCCTCCAGAGTGGAAACTAGAGAAACCATCTGGGGAGGACAGGGCTGGCATTTCCCTCAGCTCCCCAGCACCCAGAATGGTTGCATCAAAAAAAATGTGCCAGTTTAACCTATTAGTCCTTTATGGAGCTATCAATCATGCAGTTATCTAATCCCTTTTGCTTACTATCACAGTGGCAACAACCAAAAACCGAACACAACTAAAGAAATGACTACAAGAATTCTTACATGTGACCGAGTTAGAATGGAAGCTTAAATGATTGCTTAAAACAAATTAGTTCTGCGTTATCGCTTTTAAAAGCTTTCAATTAGGGATGCTTTGATGACCTTTGACAAGGAAAATCGGCAGCAGACTTGTGTATGAGAAAAGAACCATGGAACATGTTCACAGTTCAAAAATTACGTTTTTCTTTTCAAAATGGGCACTCCTGTAGGAAAATAAGCGTGCAGGAATAAGGAAACAGAGCAACGAGTGAAAAAACAAACACTGAACTCCTCCACCTCGCACCGACGTCGCGACCCCCTCGTTTCCTGCGGAAGGGAGATCGGGGAAACACCGCCCACGTCCACCTCCGCCAGGAACCTTCTCCAGCCGCTTCCGCTGCAGAGCGCTCCGCGGGCTCCTCCAGCTCCTGGCAACAGGAAAGCGCGGGTTAAGCACGGCCCCAGCACGACGCGCTGCGGCCGCCGCCGGGGCCTGTGGCGGGGACTCCGCCGGGACCGCAGCACCCGCTCCCCGGGCCGCCGCCCCC
>VZRQ01008601.1:593471-623519 GCA_013397975.1 Machaerirhynchus nigripectus | reverse complement strand
CGGGGGGTGCACTGGGCTGCTCGGGCGGGTCCCGCGGTGGCGGCTCGGCGGGCGGTGCCCGGGCTGCGCTCGGGGCCGCATCGGGAAGCGGCCGTAGCGTTGGTGCAAAGCAGCGTTAAAGCGCTGGTGCCGGGGGCCTGCCCCTGGCGGGTGTCACCGTAGACTCACTACTGGCGTTCCCAGGGCTCGAGCGCTCCCGAAAATTGGCGCTTAAGCGATGGCAGACCTGCTTTGTCGTATATCAGCTAACAAAATCGGGGCCAGGTCACTGGGTGCTTCACAGGGACTTCACAGGCACAGGGGCGTCCCTCGCTGCAGTGCAGTATGCGCCGTGCTGTGCACGGACATTGTGTTGTGTGACTAAGGTGACAGGTAAGGGCTGGTTCCCTTCAGTGTTTCCCGCAATCTGCCCCGAGCGTTTAATAAATCTTCACAAGCACGTTCGGTTTACACATTCACCGTAGTGCACAGCATGGTTAAGCACAGCCTCGTGGCCATGAAAGAGCAGAGCTTCTTCGCCAGGGCCCTGGCGCTTCAGAGATGTTTTCAATTTTTTTTTTTTACTTGGTTTGTTTTCTCGTCAGTTCCTGTCTTAATTTAAGATGGACTTGTTTCCCCTCAAATTAATTTTTTTGCATGGTTTTATGGAAGCTGCGGGTTAAAAAGTGCAGAAGTACCTAGTACTGTGATCAAAATGTGCTCAGGGAATGATGAACATAAATGTATAGAGGCATGGAGATAAATGATTTATTCATTGATACAATAGAGAGGGACTTTTTTCTTCAATGGTTACCTTATTAAGGTAGTTTATAAATTAATTTAATATTCTTTTTATTCTGTACTTAGTAGACCAAATTAAGAACCAGCATTCACGGTGTATTTTGTCTGTGTAGCCACTTGTGTGAGGTATCCTTGGGATGACCCACATGTTTTTCAGAACTGCAGCTGAAGGATGCAAGGTGCCAGGCTGGCTGGGCATGGACATGGGCAGGGGCTGCGGCAGAGGGAACAGGACCAATAACTGGGCTGGTTGCAGTTCAAATCACTCAAGAAATTTCTTTTTCAAACAAACGGCTTGGGAATCTTTCCGTATCACTGCTCTCAGCCTGCTGGCCTAATCCTCGGTGGTATGGAAACGAGCTCAGGCTTTCAGCGGAAACGACTGGGGGCTTAATGCTCCCTGCCCCCACCGCCCCCTCCCCGGCGTTTGTCGCCGCTCAGTTGTCGCGGCGGGTCCCGAGGGGCGCGGCGGGAGCGAGTCCCTGCGGCGGCCGAGCTGAGGTCACCGAGACCGTCCCAGCGCCACCGCGCCCGCGCCACCGGAGCCGAGCGGCAGACGCGCCGCGGCCCCGCCGGAGAAGGAACGAGGCCGTTCCCTGCGCATCCTCGCAGCATCATGACTCTCCAGGTACGCACTTCTGCATCTGTGAGACAGAGACGAGAGGAGAGGGATGCACTGTCCGTCTGTGTGATGCCGTGCTGGAGACTGCGGTACTTCTTCAGCATAAGGATTTTTACCTTTTATAAGAGGTTACCTTGCGGCAAGGGAAATTTGCCTAAACCCTCGCAGGTTAAATAGTGCATTACTTTTCACAAGTGAAGGGTGAGAGGCATGCTGGTTAATTTGAACTGTTTCACAGGTCGTAATATTGTGGAGCCTTACCTGTTCAGAGCATGCATGAATTATTTTTCTTTAGGTGTGCATCTGAGTTTGCTAGGACTGAGTTAGGCATGGAAAGGCAGGTACATACTTATGTTTTTAGGATCTAGCTCGTTGCTTGGAGCTATTAAAGGAGGAAGGAAACTCCTAACACTGAGACAGTGTTATATGTGCATTTGGGAAGCATAAATAATTTTTAAGGAAGTTATGTGTATTTTTTAGGGTGTATACATCTTTGGACTGGTACATTTTGACGGCTTGTGTTTTGGTAGGAGAGCTTCTACTTTCCTACCTTCTGGCTAGAGAGAGAACTTCCTTTTACCTTCTCTCTGATTGTAGCTTTAAATAGCTGTTGAGGAAATTATCTTTATGGCTGGCTTTTAGCCAGCTACCTTTGTGGGAAACTATGAATACTTCCCTTGTCTTGGTCATGCCCTGATGGATTAAGCTGTTTTTCTTCTTTAGGCTTTCCTATTATCCCTTTCACTTCAAGATTTGCAAGCTCTTTTATCCCTGTCTCATTATGTCTGTCTCAGCTTAGTTAGTGTGCATTTTGCAAAGAGTGAGCAGCACAATGCTCTGACCTAGATGCAGGGAGTGCACTGCCAGCAGCTTAGCAATTTCCTTCTGAGCTGCAATTATGCTGAATAGCACAGAGGTTTCATTGTGCTGTGTTACAGCTAAGAAGAAATCTATTTCATCAGTGGATCAAAATTGCCAAATCCCAAACATAACGCCACCTTTGCTTAATTAATGATTGCTGAAATTATAGTTTTAATCTGCCTTGAATTCACTCTAGAATTTACTAGCCTGATGATTAAGCAATGAGCCATAAATCATAAGAGCGAGCTGAATGCAGTATGACATGCTGTTCCATAGCCGTATACAGTTACATTTTCACACAGGAATCAGTGGTTGAAATTTTAAGATACCATACACATTCTGCATTAGACATTATAGAGCTTTTCTGTCCACATTGGCTTGGTTGATAGCTACCAACCATATCCATAAACGTATTGAATCTAGCTGTATGGGAATGAGGACAAATGAATAAAATAATATTCTCATTAGTGAGGCTGTAAAATATTTGTAAGTTTTGCAAACTGGTAAAATATTTGCTGTAAATGAAGAGTTCATTCAAGCTTTTTTCTTTAGAAAAAGGCAGTATCTGATAATAGTCTGATAATTTGTGCTTTTATCTTTAATGCGCATGTGTATGTTTATGTCTGTATATATTTTTATGCTTTTTATTTGAGGAGTTTAATGGGAATTTTATTAGCACATGATTAAAAGGAAATTATATTTTTACAGGCTGCTCATAAGCATGTTGTCTAAGCAGGCAAATCCTAAGCAACAGTCTGTGCAGAGTTATTGGCTAGAGGGGGATGAAGAAAGAAATGTTTAGTATTTAGATTTCATTTCTGCACATTTCTTGCTCTGTAAGATATGCATTTGCAAATTTTTAAACTATCTTGTGCTATTTGCCTATAGATGCAAATAGAATAAAATTATAGGAAGATAAGGCTATTAACTTAATGGTGTCCTTAATTTATTTTTTTATCTTTTGTCTTGTACAATATAACAGGGCTTCTGGTTCATTCCTACTGTGAAGTTGTCATGGTTTAACACCACCCAGCAAATAAGAACCATGCAGTCATTCTCTCACACCCCCTTCACCTACAGTGGGATGTGGGGGGGAGAACTGGGGGAGGGGGCGAAGGGGGAGGAAGCAAAAAGTCATGGCCTGAGATAAGAATAGTTTAACAATTTAAAAAAGTAAAATACAATACTGTGATAGTAGTATGAGAGAGAAAGAGAGAGAGCATGTGCAATTAAACCCAGGAGAAACAAGTGATGCACAATACAGTTGCTCACTACCCACTGACCAAGGCCAAGCCCATCCCCGAGCAGCAAGCTGTCCCTCTTGGCCAGCTCCTCCCAGTTTATACACTGGGCATGATGTTCTGTGGTGTGGAATATCCCTTTGGCCAGTTTGGTCAGCTGTCCCAGATGTGTTCCCTGCCTCCCCCAGCTTCTTGTGCAGCTCCTCACCTTCAGAGCACGAGAGGCTGAAAAGTCCTTGTCTCAGTGCAAGCACTACTCAGCAACAACCAAAACATCAGTGTGTTACCAACATTATTCTCATCCTGAATCCAAAACACTGCACTGTACCAGGTGCTGGGGAGAAAATGAACTCTACCCCAGACAAAACCAGGACAGAAGTTTAGATCAGAAAACAGAAAGATGTGAAAGATGTGAAAGATTTCTACAGATTTGAATGGTCCTTGTACATCAGTGCTGGCAGAGGCTCACATGCAGTAACTTATTTAAACTTTAAACAATGTGGCAACCTAGGTCTGGTTTGTTATTGACACCAGTTTTAAATCTTACAGTTAACAGAGCATGAGTCCTGCTTTTGCTTGCACGTGTGTGGATAATATTAAGAGGTGTCTGTGATGGAGGAGTCAGTGATAGATATAGTCAAGAATGTCACATTTCTGATATTTGGATTGATAATGACATATTTATTTTAATAAAATTGTACCTATAAAAAAAACCTTGAGCAGTAGTAATCACATTTATTTTCATAAGTAAATGTACATCCCTTTTATACATCTGTACCAATAGTGTGACTTTAAATGCTTTGCTTTAAAAAGTGTCAAACATGTACTGTTCCAGTTTCTTTTGACCACTGTTTTTAATCCATTGGTAAAGTAGTGTGCATTGCTGATTCTGTTTCCCCTCGTTAAATGCTTCTCCATTATAAACGCTGTACCTCTATTAAAAATACCGTTGTTAGTGCGTAGGAGTTTTTGAGTAATTAGTCTTGTGTTGCTGCCTTAGTACAAAACTCCCTCATATCCTAATGCTGCAGTGTCTGGAGCACTGCGCAGCAGCGTGGCACGGCTGGAGTGACTCAGGGGTAGGCTGGGGTGTAAATTCAGAGCATGTGAGTTCCTCTGCAATCCCCATGTCCTTGCCTCTTCCCCGAGGTGAGTACAAAGTGGAACAGGCCTGTTTTCATGGAAGGATAAGCCACCTGACGTCAAGGCACATAGTGAGGTAAAAAGTCCTATGAGCAGTCTCACAGGGAGTGTGAGTTCAGGCTCCTGCTTATGGCAGTGTGTCTGTCCGCTCCCTGCTCCCAGGCTGAAGGCACCCATGCTGTGCCTAAGACAGGGCAAAGTGCTTTTACCCCAAAACCCAAATTCTTTCCCTGTACTGGTGTGACTTGCTGGCCTCAAACACGTGGGTTCACCATTTTGGGTTTGCTGCTGGAAGGAAGAATAGTGTTTATGGCCCTCAGCAATTTTTTGATGAAAAATTAAAAATGAGCTTAACATCTGAACTTGTTGAAGCATTTCAGGTGGTTGTAGCAAATGCGGGAACAGTTGCTGTGCAGAGAGAGACCAAGAGACAATACAGCATAAGAAGAAAAATAAAGATTCCAAGGCTTTCATGAAAGCAGATATTAATATTACAAAAAAATTGCTGAGAAGGGATGCTGTAAGGCCATTTCAACACTATTGATTCAGCTTTTATATGTAGTCTAGAGCACACAATTTTGGTTTATCTAAATTACATAAAGCATGTATACATAGCGTATGAACATATTCTGAGCCTTTCGGTTTTTTATTCTAGAAAAGTCCTGTATTTTTTTTGCAGCACTCTCAAATACTTGGTTGGTTAAAAAAAATTTACAGCGTTCTTAAAATAAATCAAACACAAAAAGCTGGACTTCAAGCTTCATGTTTTTCTATGGTTCTATGGCATAGCTGCATTTTAGTAACATTGAGAATTATTTTTATTAAAGCAGGAGCAAACTACATAAGTACTTACATGTTTCAGTATACAAAGTTTTAGTTTTAGGAATATAATTTGGAAGTAATTTAATCTAGAATTTAGCGCAGAAACTGCCAAATCATATACTTTGTCAAATGACCAAGTGTCAGCTCTTTAAGAAGACAAACTGCACTTGGAATCTGGCTCATTCTCAGAAGGATTGTTATATTCAAAATAGAGCAGCAGCATTTCTCAAACTTAAAACAGTCTTTATCAATTTTAGCACACCAATTCTTCTCTGTACTCCTCCATCCACTAGTGGGCGTTTGGTTCAGGGCGGCCTTGGTGGGAATCTCCCATAAACTTTTGCTTGTCAGTTATTCAAACACTGAGGTTCTCACGGAGTTGGAAAATTATTTGTGAAAAAGCATTTGCATTGCTGCAGGATTTTTGTCTTTTCCTTTCATTGCACTTTAAGGGTGGTATGAACTGACAGACCTAGAGATGTGTATTGTTATCAGGAATCCTTCCCATCTAATGTTCTGTGAATTTACAGCTGCAATTTAAATAACATTTGAGATTTAATTGCTGTTTTGCAGGGAGCTAGAATGCCCTTTTAATCACACATCATGATTTTTTTAAAACATTCCTTTTAAATGCACCTCTCTGCCTGCTGCTCCTTGTTGCAGCTCTGGTTCTACAGATGTACATCCTCCTGTGGCGAGCCCTTTTGTTCTTAGAATGCTTGTGCTTTTCCGTTGTGGGTTTCATATAGCAATTCAAAATTTGCAAAAAATTAGAAATTCCTCAGTATCTGGGGAATCTCATTAGCCAAACTAAATTTCCAGACCAAAATGAAAAATTAATTTCATCTCAGGAGGTAGAGGTAACTCATTTGGTGGTAGAGTGGCCAAGTTTCTGTGCAGGAAGCTGCAGTGCACTCAGCTACCTGACTTTACCGTTTTGCCTGCTGCTCCTGCCTTAATGCAGCCACCAGCTGGCGTGTCCTTACATCAGTGAATATGTAAGGAGCCAGCAAGGGGCCGTTCTGTGAGTAAAGATGTGTGAACATCACTCTCTGATTAAACTACTACTCATTTTTCCTTCTTAAATTTAAAAACAGATAATCTTTCTCTAGTACTTTCTCTCTGTTTAAATACAGAATGCTATAGTGAACCTAGCTCTCATTCATATTTGCTTATTTCTATCACCTGGTCCACCCAGCACAGTCACTTGCCAAGGAGAAAAGCATCAGTTAAGGAGACAAATATACATTAGATTTTCTTATTAAAAAAAAAAAAAATCAAATCTTCCCTGTTACTAAAGGGAAAGGTGGTATCAAGAAGCACAGTACAGACTTCTGAGGTAATGCCAGGATCTCAGTGATTTAAACAGAGCTACAGTACTCATGCTGAAATCATTGCTGATTTTTACACAAACTTTTAAGCTGGTTTAGTGGGTTGATGCTGTTCAGATGCCAGGCACCCACCAAAGCCACTCTCTCACTCTTCTGCAGCTGGACAGAGTAACAAAGAGTTCATGAGTTGAGATAAGGATGGGGAAAGTTTCCTCATCAAATAGCATCGAGGGCAAAACAGGCTCAACTTAGAGACTTAAAGTGAATTTATTACTAACAAAATCAGAGCAGGATAATGAGAAGTAAAATAAGCCCTTATAAACACCTTCTCCCCACCCCTCTCTCTTTCTCAGCTCTACCTCCTACCCCAGCAGTGCAAGGAAACCAGAAATGGGGGTTATGGTCAGTTCATCACCCGTGGCTTCTCCCTGCTCAGGGAGAGGAGTCATTCCCCTGCTGAACCATGGAGTCCCTCCCAGGGGAGACAGTTCTCCGTGAACTTCTCCAATGTGAGTTCATCTCATGAGCAAAAGTTCCCTGTGACCTGCTGCAACGTGAGTCCATCCCATGGGGAACAGTCGTCCCCAAACTGCTGCAGCATGGGTCACTCTTCCATGGGGTGCAGTCCTCCAAGGACAGGCTGCTCCAGCATGGGAGCAGGGCCCCTCTCTTCATGGGTCTCCCACGGGGTCACAGCCTCCTCTAAAGCATCTATCTGCTCCAGGGTGGGGCTCCTCCATGGGCTGCGGGAGGATCCCTGCATCCCCATGGCCCTCCGTGGGCTGCAAGGGCACAGCTGCTTCACCAAGGTCCTCACCACGGCCTGCAGATGAATTTCAGCTGCGGCACCTGGAACACCTCCTCCCCCTCCTTCTTCACTGACCTTGGTGTCTGCAGAGCTGTTCTTCTCACATGTTCTCACTCCGCTCTTCTCTAGTCATAATTAAAACTGAAACATAACTTTTTTTATCTTTCTTCTTAAATCTGTTCTCACAGAGGTGTTACCACCATTTCTAATCGGCCCAGCCTTGGCCAGCAGCACATCCATCTTTGGAGCCACCAGGAATTGGCTCGGCTGGACATTTTGGAAGCTTCTGGCAGCTTCTCAAGGAAGCCACCCCTGTAGCCCCCCACTACGAAAACCCAGGCCATGCAAAACCAGTACAGCTGGTTTTGTACATATTAAATATGTGTGCAGGATATGCTGTGCCTCTGCAAATCAGATCCAACTTAAAATAATTGTTGAAACCAGCATATAGCATGTTAAAGTGCTTGTATCTTCTTGCATTAGAGTAGCGCAGTGACCTGATGGGTCTGTGGTCACTGTACAAAATCTATCTCTCTCTGAAATGTCCTGGGCATGAAACAGAACTCCAAACCTTAGCCTGAGACCTGCTTTATAGAGCGAATGGCTACAGCCTCAGGTTGATGAGTGTGTGATTCACAGTGATGAAAGGAGTGAATTTACACTTTACTCTGGTGCTCTCCTGTGTTTCAGAGCTGGGTGTGGAAGGTGGTCCTGGCAGTAGCTCATCTCCGTGAGGAATCTCTGTGCCAGCTGTTGGTCTTCCCTGTCAGCAGAGCAGTGGAAATGGAGGGTGAACTGGGCAGTACCCCTCAGAGCGGATTTGAGCTCCCCCACTTGAGCCAACACAGTGCTGGCAGGGCCAAAAGGATTCAGAGGTTACCGTGGGGTATAAAGTTCAGTGAGTGCCTTCACACCTGCAGTGTGACTGTAAAAGACATATACACCACATAAATTGTGGAGGCTGCTTGCCCCTATCAGCAATGCAAGCCTATATCCCTTTCTAACAATGTACACATTCATGAAGCTTTTTTTATGGGAAAAAGCCTTGTCTGACCACAAAACCCAAGTGAGTCATTGAGAATATCTAATGATACTACTGTGTGTCTTATACCTCATGTTTTAAATACACCCCTTCAGAAGAGAACTAACACCTTCTGTTCTTTCATCAGGCTGACTTTGATGGTGCTGCAGAAGATGTAAAAAAATTAAAAGCAAGACCAACTGATGAAGAACTGAAGGAACTATATGGATTCTACAAACAGGCTACTGTTGGAGATATTAATATTGGTATTATTATATATACTTCACATTTACTCACATACCTTGATAATCAAGCTAATGTTATGTAAATCTGCATGATAACCAAAGCTATGCATTTATTTTGGCAGAATGTCCAGGAATGCTAGATTTGAAAGGCAAAGCCAAATGGGAGGCATGGAACCTGAAAAAAGGTGTTACACTGATTACATTTACATCCTGTAGTCAAGCTTATAGGATGACAAATGAGGAAAGATAATGACTCCTACTTTCCTTTGCAGGTTTATCAAAGGAGGATGCCATGAATGCCTATATCTCTAAAGCAAGAGCAATGGTAGAAAAATATGGGATCTAGAATATTCAAAATAATTCCCACTAATAATTAACTCTTCAGTAGCTAATGAACTAACTCTCTTGAGAAAAATGCAACACTAACCTCTGATTGTGTAGTCTGACACTAATATCTTTTAAGTATAAGCTGTTTGACTGTAAAGGGTATTTACATATATAATATATTTTTAGCTTGTATCTTAATCTAAATAAATTTGAACTGAATAAATTAAGCTTTCTGTGAGAACTGTGGATTTTTTTTGGTATTAAATTATATTTAGCATTCTGATAGGAGCAGACAAACAGAGAAGTTCTAACAGTAAAATAACATAGATGTAATTTTCTGGCAAACAAGGTTATGGAATAAAGTGAAGAGTTTGTACACACGTGAGAGAAGAAGGAAAAGATGAAACCTTTTTTAAGACCCAAACCCAATGTTTGTTTTCAAAAAAATCAAGAAAATTCCTCCTTTTAAAGGATTACAGAGGAGGAACAGAACAACTTTTAGGCATAACTGCAAACAGTGTTCAGAAAGAATGACTTATTGCAGTGGACTAACCTTACACATTCTGCTATGCAAATTGAAGGAAATACTCATAGGCCAGCATTTTCTATGCATCTTGTTATGTGTTTTGTCAAGAAACTTTCATTAGATGGCTTCAGCAGATAAAAGTGACCTCCAGGAAGCTCATAAAAGGAAGTATCTCCACTTGTAAGTTCTTGCCAAGCTAAAAAAGATATTTAAAGTGTCAGAGAAATGTCAACCCTTGTGATCATTTTGTATAACTATATCAAAGTTATTACTTAATAATTATTTTAAATCCCATATCAACTTTTTGGTTCATACATTGAGACTGCTCTGTTGATTTGTTTCCTTTAAGAAGGAGACAGATTCTAGAAAACTCTAATGGATGCAATACAAGAAAACGTGTAAGTGTAAGAGGAAAACCACTGAAGCACATTACCTTGTACATCATGTACTTTATCATCAGACCCATTAAAGCACGTAATATCACAAGAGAAGGGGATATCCATTTCTGCCTTCTCAAATCTGTGAACATAAAAAGTAGTCATAAAATAGTCCATAAGACACCTGTATTTGGAATTTGCTTTCACAGACAACATAAGTTTTTTGTTCTTCTCCATAACTTTAAAATTTTCAGGAGTTAGATTATGTAGGACATCAGGAGAAGAAAATACTGCATCTTGAAGTTTCTTAGCTCCTTACCCTACTGCAATTAGGTCTAAAACTGTAAAGAAAAATGACCCAATGTTTAGGGGGAAAAAAAAGAGCTTCAACCTGCAATAAAAATTCGTACCTACAATAAATAATTGTTACCTACTTATATACAAGTTTTCTAATATTTCAGCATCTTTCAGTGTCAGGTTCCTAAGACCAAAATGGGCCCCATATCCAAGAGTGTCCTTGTTTTTGCCAAGGTGAGAAGCCTTAACCACTCAGCTACATGAGCTGTCATGTAACATCCAGGGGGGACAGCAGTTAGGACAGAGGAAGCTGGTTGCTGTCTGGGTGCCCAGAACACAGGAATTCTTTTCATCTGGTTAGGCCAGAGGACCTTGGATCACTGAATACAGTGTTCCTGAAGCATGATCAGCTGAGATTGTTAACCTCAGAAAACAAAAGACGCAAGAATATTCCCTTTTAGTAGCTGCTGACTTTGGATCCTAGGTAGAACTGTAATTTTATCATGACAGGTTCAATACTGCAGTAACAGTTGTGGTTGCTGCAGTATGCAGTGTTTCATCAAGGGCTTAAATAGGAGAAAACAAATAGAAAAGCACATAAAGGATAAAAACTGTGTTTACTATTTCTTATTCTTTTGAAAACAAAATAAGAGAACAAATTACTGAGAAAGGAAAAAGAAAACCTGACATGATCAGACAGAAGTAAAAATGTGAAATACAAATACAAAAGTAATACAAAGTTGTAAAACTTACAAAAATGTCTGAAGAACTCTAAAGTCTTCTCTGAAAGTAAGCACCATTTGTTCCTTAATGTCTTCATTATGCAGAAGCTCAGAAGGAATTCCTTCTAGAATCTGTAGATGTGCAAGAATTTCTTCATCTTTTGCATCAGATACAGGTAAGCTTTTCAGAGCAAGAAATCCTTCAGACTGTCAGTACCAAACAAAACAGATCAGGTGTTGTATATAATCTACTTTAAATAATCTTTCATTAAAATTATTTTGGTAAAAGGTACAATAATTTTCCATATCCAAAATACGATGGCTGATTAGTTTAACATTCACAGAGAACACTTCATGGAAAGGGTTAGGAGACTGTTTACTGAAATTACAAATTATGAGTGAGCCAAGTACTCTCTACTTCTGAAACTTCCATAGACAAATAACTATAAGTATTATTTTGTTCAAGCTTGACTCTTACTATTGAAATGCGGCTAGTAAAATAATCTAAGAGAAAGAAAAACCTAGCACTGGACATAAACCTGGCTAATGTAGGACTGAAGAGACCAACTGATTATGGAAATTTGCAGGAATTTCTTCCATGAATCACTCACTAACAATTGCTTCCATGAATCATTAGCTCATACTCAGGACTGCTAAGAAGCCTTAGAAACTGAGGAACAGAAATAGCAAATAGTGACTGAGAACAGGACTGGAAAAATGCCACTTCACTGCTGTTTTTCTGAGAAAGACTAGCAGAACTAGCAGAACTTCAGAAGAAACTGATTAAAAGTCCTACAAAGAATGAGGAGAGAGAAAAACGTTGGACAAATGTATTGAGGGCTGATGCAGCAGGTTTATGGAAGATCAGGTCAAGACAGTTACAGAGTAAGGAGGACCACTTATTATTTTGGTTTGATTACTTTTGAGTTTTAAGCCAAAGGACATAGTAAATAACACAATACTCAAAACAGTTTAGTTTAAGGATTAATTAGTTTAAGCATTAATTAGTTCAAGCATTAGTTTAAGGAGATTGTTCTCCCAAGGCTGAAGTTAGCAGCAGTGAATATTACGTATTCTGCATCTATCTCAGAACAGTCTTCTCTCCGTAGATTCTGAAGAAATGTTTATTTTGTATTAAAACTACTCTGCATACCATACTGTAAAATGCTGTTTTCACTCTTGGCAGCTAATTTACGGTTCTGTTTCATAATGTTAATGATTCTGTAACTTACATGTGGGGCATATCCCCCTGATATGAAAAGATGGACCGGCTCCAGTCCATACTTTGCTTTCAAATGAAGTGCAACTGCAAAACTCACATAAGATCCAAAACTGCAGCAAAAAGAGAAATTAAAGCAAAGTGAGCAAAAACATACATAAAAACTGGAAAATATAAACATAATTTTAATTTCAGTGCTAACTGGCTATCTTGAACAGTTGCTGAAACCATATATGACATGCAGATTATAATGATATTAGTTAACTGACATGAAGTATATTCCTACACAGTCTAATTTTGCAAATAAGACCTTTTCTTAGTCTCCTTTTCTTTTAATTGTCTCCCTAATTTGCAGTAAGAACAGTTATTCTGAATACTTGAGACTAAGCAATCTTCAGAATCCATGTTTCATGAATGGTTCACCCCCTGCATTCATATAGATCAAGCACTGACACAAATATTAACAATATATGCAATTATAACTGATTAGAAACACATATTCAGATGTTGTGCCCTAAGGTATAAATAAATAAATAAATAAATAGAGTTTTTGAGAGCAACTGCATGTTTTAGGATGGCTTGACAGAAGATCCTTGCAGAAGCATATTTTCCTAAAGTTTTTGCAAATAAAAACAAGTAACTCTCTACTCCTAGAGCTCAGAAATAGAAGCTCCTTCACTAGGGTATCTAAAAATGTATGTATTTTTACCTGTGACCAAAAAATGCAAATGGTTTTTCTTTCAATTCTTTTAACAAAACATTTGTAACTTCATTAGCTATGCTTGTCATGTCTTTTGCAAAAGGCTCCATAAGACGAGTTTCTCTTCCAGGAAACCTTATACAGAACACTGCAGAAGAGGTGGAGGAATGGAGGGGAAAGAATTATAGTTATTTCAAATAGATACAGTAAAATAATTTAATTAAGTTTTTTAATTATTCTGCAAAATATATCTACTATTTGAATTTAATCCTTCTTACAGCTGATGTTGTGCACCTGCTTGCTATTGCTACCACTGTGATTTAATCCTGCAAGAGATTAGGCTTCCATCCCTTCCTTTAGCCACAAATGTTACCCTTCCAGCTGATTTGATTGATAAATGCCTTGGGTCAGAATCCACATGATCCTGATTTCAGCTAAGGTTTGAGAGCAACTTTACTGTTATAAGTTTTAATAACAACCACAAATTCATCGATTTCAATAATAGCAAGTTTGAGGGTTGTGTAAAATATATCCTTTCAAGGGCAGCATTAGCAAGTGAAACTTAAGAATAATATAAGAATTGTCCAATCCCTGTTTTCTTCTTTGTCAGCTCTTCAGCACTGCACATTGGAAAATGTGGAATCATAGTGCAAACTGGTGGGTATTTATATTTATAGTTATATTTATACTTATTTATGTTTATATAAAAGGAAATTTTACATGCTTTTACTATTTTCCTTTCAAAATTGAGGATCTTCCTCTCACTGCTTAGCGAAAGTAAAGAACGAATAGATCAGAAAAAAATGTTGATTTTCTCAAATCTCCTTGACATCATGAATACTGCCAGTTATGTAGAAGTAATCGGTCAGACACAAAGTATTTTAGAAAATATAGAATAAACCACAACCTAATACCATAGATAGCAGTACAAAAGAGTTTGCATCTTCTATGCTTTCTGCAGAAACCATCTCTGAAAGAGCATGCTGTGCCCTGATTTTATTTATCTGTGTCTGCAGTTGGTCCTTGGCCATTTCCTTAGTAACTTTCTTGGAAGTAGTTCCAGTGGACAAAAACTTTTTTATTTCTTCTTTTTGTTTTTTCCCCTAATTTCAAGAAAAATTAAATGTGCAACTGCTTACCTGAAAGTACACATGCATTAAGAGGACTGGTAAAACTGCAGTGGCAATGCTCATGTATATGAAATTATTTTTTTTCTTTGTGAAAGGTCTGGACAATGGCCTTGGTTCCTCTTCAAATAGGTCAAGCAATGGATTTTTTTAGTGCTGATATATCTTGTGAGCAATGAGAATTACTTCATAGTGTAACTAAACGTCATTTCACTGTTACAAAATTCATAGATTAAATTTCAGTTTTGATACAAGAAGTGCAAACACTGGATAACAGACATTCTGTGCAGCCTCTAGGCATTAAAAATAGTTCTCATGTCTTCATTGTTAACCTTGCTGAAGACTGGTGTATCAACAATATGCAGTGTACGGCTCTTTCCGAATCATACGAATAGTTTCTGAAGCAGTCAAGCATACTGTATTCTTGTGAAATGTAGCTCTAAGGATATAATTTTTTCACCCAATTGAATATAATTTGATTCAAGGTGGTACAGAAAATTTAGCCTAATGGAAATGCTAGTTCCTAATGAATGCTAGTTCCTTCCTTTCTGGAGAAGACCCACTGGATAAAGATTGCAGTGCTCTCAAGACTATTATATTCCATTTAAAAAATTTGGCTATTGTGTGTTTTAGAATTTCTTAACTCCTACTCTAACCACAAAAATGACTAACCTTCAATTGAGTCACTGAAGAGTTTGCCCCATTGAGCAAGTTGAAAAGTTCCACCTCCAGCCCACGGAAAGCAAATCAGTCTACAGAGAGCATCTGGCCTTTCATGTACACAAACAATCAGCTTTTCCATTTCTTGAAAAAAAAACAAACCAAAAACCCAAGAAAACAACACATCATTCTAGAACAAGACTCTTTAGATATAGGAAAATTAGAGTGAATTAAGACTAAATTGAAACAACAGGGTAGATTATTTTCTGTCATCAGAACCTCTTGTGTTACAACAACTATCCATTAGATACAAGATGATCTTCCTACAACACTTTAAACCAGTTCTGCTTTTGTAAATGATGGTAGAATAGTATTGGGCAATACCCTTAGCTAATATTTGCTTAGTCAGTGACCACAACAAACGTTACATGCAGCAAAATAAATTGATAAGGGATGTCTTCCATCTGAAGACCTAGAAGATATAAGGACCACCTAGTTCAATGTTCTCTCTACCACAGTGGTAAAATAGATGTCTAGGGAACAGTAGGATGCAGTTTCTTTATATATCTAAAATGTCTATGAATTACTCTTTCATGTATTTTTCCAGTCTACCCTTGAACAGTTGGCATCCACGACATCCTCTTGCAATGAGTTGCACAGCTCCACTATCTGATGCATGAAGAATGATGCCCTTTTTTGTTTTTCATCTGACTCATACAAATTCATTTGATGGACACAGGGTATGTGGTATTTGAGGGACACAGTAAAGAGAGTGAATAGTGCACTTCTCATGGTATGCCACTGAGCATTTCTGAGCTTTGCTGTCATATTGTCTCAGTCTTCAAACTTTTCTTTTTCCTGAATGAAAACGCATGGCTGTGTTAGATATCCTTCAAATCCATCATCACTGCCCATCTCTGGACTTCTAATTTTGTTATACTCTGTTGAGATGGTAGAGTAACCAGAGCCACATTCGACTTTATCACAGCAGCTTTAGTAGTTTTGCTTAGTGACTGATAGAAGTAACAGCTGAAGCAAGATTTATAACTACTTCTTCCTTCGTACTGAGAAGGAGAAATAGCACTGAAGATGCCAAGTGCATTGTCTCTAGCATCAGATGCTGCTTTTACTATCTGAAGAACAAAGCAATTCTCAATCATTTTTATTCTTCTTTCCCAATTTTCTTGTCCTTTATTCTGGCTGATTAGATTTGTGGGTGTAAGTACTGAAGTGACGAAGTAGCACTGATAGCCTATCAGGCTGTGCTCTTGTCAAAAGAACCCAGGAACCATGTGCTTGGTGAAGATAAATTAATTACAAATTTATGATAAGAGAATTTTTATAAAATGTTTTCTGCAACCATTAGAATAAACTCTCATGTTCTTGTTAAAAAGATTGGAAAAAATACTGATTAGGGGATAGCAAGCAGCAAATTTCCATTTCCAAAATGCTGCAAACCATTAAGGGTATTATTTCCTACCCTGAATATAGCTTAGAATATGCAAGGGCTGATTCACCATAAAATACACCCGTATGCCTACATGCAACCTTTTTTACCTTTTTTACAAAAAGCTTGAGAAATGCAACCAGATCAGGATAGGCAGCAATTCAGACCTATTTCAAAACTACACAAACAAGACAAAAGAAAATTGACCCGAATATTGCTGTGGTGGTTGCTTCATTTTCATTTCTCTCTTTCACTGGAGAGTTTGTGAATATTTGTTAAGAATCACTTCAAAGACACAGTAAGAAGAGCAAGACACACACACACACACAGAGAAAAAAAGTCTCAAAAAATCACTGGATATGTGAGCCTAAAGTAGGTGAAGAAAACTGGAACCGGTGCTACAGAAGACTTAACTCCTCTGGTGCATTTTTAGCTTCAGTACAATTAGTTCCATTTACACAGTCACTTCTTCCAGAAAAATACACAGAAAGCTCAAACATTTCTGAAGCCAATGTTTTAACTTGACAGTCAAATCGAAAAAGAAAAATCTCTTCTCAAACTATTCCAGAGGTGACAGAGAAATTTCAAGCATGATAAAGTACATTTAAACAAAGTCCTTAAATTATTTAAAGATACGTTAACGGTTACTGAAATCTTTCCCACTTTAAACTCATACTGGTTCATTCCATCACCATCCAGCTTACTTTAGGTACAAATACCTGAACAGTCAGAAAGACCACTAATGTCAGCCAATGACAGCCTGAAGGTGGCTCCACTTCTCAGTGCTGCACATCAAGAAGCTGCACAGATGCCTGCTTTTAAGTCTTTTCTAGGCTTAAGGGGAGGAGCCCCACCACAAAAACAAACAAACGAAAGAGGCACAAACTGAGGCACGAAGCATCCCAAAGGGGAGACAGAAGCATCATGTGTTAGATGTGACACACGGCATTTGGCAGAAATGTAAGAAAGGCACACTGCACTAATCCCAGCGAGTGAAAATGCACAGGTTAGCATGCCCATGACAGTACACAAGTTGTAGCAGCTTTCATACACGGAAACACACAACCTCACTGACAAAAAAGCTGCATAAATAGAAAAGCCAACCTTTTGTAAGAACTATGTCCAGAAGTACAGCATTCATACCTAGGCTGGAGAGTTTTGGAGGGGTCTGAAAATGCTGCTGTAGAAGACCACCACCTGATTTCATTAAACCACTGCATTTGGTTAGTAGACCAGTTGTAATTTCTGCAAACTGAAAGACATAGCAGTGTATGAACTACACACTGTGGTTACATATGATAATTTCATGTTAGCTATCCTTTATGCTCCTGGTAATCAGATGAACTGTCAGTAACCTAAAAACACCGGTATATTTTGCAACTGCATTTGCAATACTAGGAAGACTGGCTTCCCCCCCGCCCCCCCTTTTTCTTTTTACTGTTACTCTACCAAGAGTATCTGTAACAATAATAATAAAACAAAAATACTCACAAGCAGTTATAAAAACTAAGCTCCCCTCTGAGTTTCTGTTGGCTTTCTTTAATTTTCTCTTCCAATTTCAGGTATGCTCAACCAGTTCTGTTTCCATGGCCGAAATATGGGCCTTTAACGGGGTGTTACTGTTTTCCTATCTCTGGAGTTTGCTAGCCAAAATATCCATTTTGCCTTCTCCCTACTTCCATTGCAGCGATGCTCTGTAGCAGGAACACTTGTTTGGTCCAAGCCATACGAATTTCAGCCACATCTGTAATGTATACTGGACACAGTCTGGACTTGTAGGGAATTGCTGGTCATTTGAAAAAATTATGTCCATCACAGCTATTTTTCTCAGGCACCGAATATCCTGCTCCATGGTGTTCCACTGGCCTTGCTGTGCATAAAGATCTTCCCTGCAAAAGTATCTGTCCCTCACACTCGACAGGAGTCACCCCCAGAGGCTGAGATTTTCTTGCTTTTTCCTGGTCCTCTGGTCAATAACCACATCCCGGGACAGGGATCATAGTTACCTGGCTTCACTATCACCTAGGTTTGTATCTTTGCCATGACATCCCAGAGTTGGAGCAGCTACGTCCATATGGACTCATCTGTCCAGCAGGTGAACTCTTTCTGCAGCTCACCCAGGGATTGGGTGATTATCTCCATCTCTGTCTCTTCTGCTGGTTGTGAGGGTCCTGCCTCACCTTTGTCATTCACTATGCAAACTGACTGGCTCTTGGATTTCCTCTTCTGAACACGGGCAACTGCTACTGGCTTGGGCTGTCTTTCTGGTTCAGCTGCAGTTTGTGTGGCCGTGGTTCCTGTTGATTTGTTTTCCTTCCCCTCCCCTGGAAGGCGCTGTACCGTAATAAGCAGTGTTGGTAGGCAGTGGCCAGGGCCCAGCACATTGCAGTGAGCTGCCCCTCTCTGGAACTCCAATAGCATTTCTCCTTCATACATTTAATCACTTTAACAGGGTCCTATAGTTGCTAAGGAATGAACTTCCAAACCATTGGAGGAGAGAAATCCTCCAAATACTTGTCCAGGCCCTCCCACATTCCATGCCACTCCTGGCTATCTGCCCCCAGGGCAGTTTGCTGCACAACTTCCCTAGAAACCTTTGTCCTATCTCTAAACGTGATAGAGACTGCACAGAGGAGACACAGCAGAATTAGCAATAAAATTATGTTATCCTTAACATCCAGAGAGAATTCAACCTTCCAAAAGCTGTGCTGGCAGACCTGAAGGGGAAGAAGAAGTGAAAGGCTGGGAAAAACCATCCTCTCCTGTCCCCTGCCACAGGCTGGGTGCGATTATTAATAAACCCCCAGACATAGCAGCCCAGACCAGGACAGGCAAACAACAAATACGCATCCCAAATGATCCTCATTGCCTTTGATGTTATCATTTCATAAATACATGTCACACAGTATCAGAGCAACCCTAAACCCTCTCCCCACTTTGACAAATATTGTCATGAGGAGCTCATACAGGAATATATACATGGCCCAAGGTGTACTGGTATTATTAAAGACTGAGGCAAAAAAAGCATTGAATGCCTCTGCTTTTTCTTCATCTCTGTTAATTGGCTGACAGTCTTTAACGAGCATTGGCCCGGTGTTTACTTTAGACCTCCTCTTGTTATCAATGTACTCAAAAAAGCCTTTTTTGCTCTCTGAAACAACACTGGTAATTTTCAACTCTAATTGAGCTTTGGCTCTTTGTGTCTTCTCCCTGCTTACACAAACCACAGCCCTACACTCTTCTTGCAAAGCCTGACCTTGCTTCCAGAGATCACACAATTTCTTCTTGCTCTTGAGCCCTATGAGTTCAGCCAAGGTGGTCTTCTGGCCCACTTGCTTGACTTACGACACAGAGGAATTGCCTGTTCCTGTGCTTCCAAAAGGTGGTTCTTAAAGATTGACCAGTACTTGTGAAATCCTAAGCCCTGAAAAGATTTCCAAGGTACTCCCATGGTGTAAGTGTTCCCACTAGCACTGCCACCCTCAGGTGATGCTATGCCAACCTTCAGCTTGCCCAATATAAACCTGTAGTTACCTCTTTCCCCTATTAATTCTAGTTTAAAGTTCTCTTGATCAGTCCCACCAGTTTATGCCCAAAGACATGTTCCCCTGTCAGGACAGGTGGACCCCATCAGGCCTCATCATATCTTGCCTCTTGAAAGTTCTTCCATGGTTTGAAAACTCAAAGTTATAGTGAAAGCACTAGTCCTGGAGTCAGGTATTGATATTCTGGGCTCACCTGTTTCTTCCAAAGTCTCTCTCCATTACTGGAAGTACTGAGGAAAACATTACCAAATTTTTTAGCATTCTTTTCAGGGCTCTTTTTATTGTGGCATCATTTGTACACATGTGAAAGAGCTGGAATAGATGGTAGTATGAAGGTTGTACTTGGCTCTTCAGTCCTGTGGTGACATCCCTAATCTGGGCCCCAGGGAAACAGCAAACTTCTCTGAAAAGAGGGTCTGGTCTGCAAATGAATGCTTTCATTACACACAGGGGGCAATCACCAGTGACCATAACCATTGTTTCTTCTCAGTGCTGGTCTTAATGCAGGTTTTGTTGCAAGAGATTGGTCTCTCTGACCGTGGCAAGTCTGCTTGTATGGGTGCACCTAATGCTAACTCATTAGGCACTTCACCTATCGTAGCCAGGGCCTCGTACTTGTTCTGTCAGAGTATCCTAGAGACTAACTTAGAGGGCAAGGGGGGGTTTCTTTTGCCACTCTGTGCTGTAACCTTCTTCCATCCTTCCTTATGTCTTGTGACACCCTCCTGGTACAAAGCAGATCCAGGACCTGCCTCTCTAGTGACCATGCTGAGTTGGCTTCCATGTGTCACAGATGGCAGACTATGGTTCCACTGACCAGTCTCATGCTTGGCCTCTTAAATGCTCCTCAGAAGTTTCTCCTTGAGGAACAGAAGCTAAAGATTCCTTAGCTGTTCTTTCATGGCAATTTTCAGTCTCTTTGGGACCACAACAGTAATACAAATGCATGTAATGGTAAGTCAGGAAATACGATTCTTTCAGAAGTATGATTCTTTCAGAAACCATAAAGAAACAGTGCAAGAGTAGATTTGTATCCAGTAGTTGCTAATACTGAAAACTTAGATGTAATTCTTCTTCAAGAACAGAAATGTTGCTTAGTTGCAATTCACAAATCTGATTCATTTCAAGTAGTAAAATGAGCACATACAGATCACGGAAGTAGAATAATGAAGAAGCATGTGTTTCTCAATTGCACCCTTAAGATTTAAAGAACCATGTTGTGTATGTTGCTTCATAAAGGTTGACTTTTATTACTGACAGTTGTGAAATACACTGGATTATATGTACTGTGAGCAGTGTAATTTGTTTTCTTCTCTGTCAGTTATTAAACAAATCTGCCCTGGTTTTAGCACCTTAACTGCAATTATACTTAATTTCCTAGTCACTCAGTGTCAAAGGATAAAAATAAGGAGACACTTAAAACCTTCTCTTAAAAATCACCATTAGCTGCTTATATGAAGAGGCATGCAATTCGGCAGCTCTTATGCCATCCAAAAGAAAGCAGGAGTAACCCTCCTCTCTATGACAGTCTTAAGACAGGGAGAGTCTTAAGATTTATTATTATTCTTAAGTATAGCCTCAGAGGATTATACACAAGTAATAAAACAGGAGACATGAAGGTGAAACAAGGAAGGAAAAGCGGATTTTGCAAAAAGGAGGACTTTTGAGATGTATTAGCAGGATCTCCTGACAGATTTGGAAAGATGAGTGACACCAGACAGAGGATTGAAGAGATCTCACTTAGAATTCTGCCTATAGCATTGGTCAGCTTCTTCAAGAAAGGTGTGTTCAAACCAGATCTAATGCAGGACATGGCTAGAAAAGAGAACTTATGAAAGAGAGTACATTACTTTCTACAGATACACTGAAAGGTGAAGGTGGGAGAGATAACATTCCAAGAAATACTTAGAGATTGTTCATTAATTAAGCATGGCTAGAAGTAAGATTTTTAACCACTGGACCCATCAAATTCTGGAACAGGTCTCTAGAAAAGCAACCTGCTTTAAGCTGGACACTCAGGTTAATACAGTGGTTCTAGAACAGGTATGTATTGTGGCCTGGTGAATACTTTCCGTGCCACGCCGCTATTGGCTTGACACAAGAATGAGTCTATATGTGTGTGAAGAAAGCCAGGTAGTTACAATGCTGTAAAAACAGTCTTGCTAACAGAGAACCAGCTTAGTTTAACAGAGTCCTTGTTATTGTTGTACTTAATACCTAGGACATGCACTGAGGTCAGTCTGCCAAAGCCTGCTAAGCAAGAAAGAAAGTAAAATTCTAAAGTACTCAGAGAAAACAGGAAGCCTGGAGGGACTAGAATACAATAGAAAAGCTGAATTTCCAGTCTTGCAAAGAGAAATAAATTGTGGAAGTTACATAAAACTAGTCAGTCTACATACAGGGCTGGCCATGGGAAATGAAACAGAATGGTCATTTTTGTTGCTATCTCAGGAGAAGACAAGCATGTGCTGACCTATCATTACATGAAGCATCATAGTAACAGTTAGAATTGCTTCACTGGTACAACCAAAAAAAGTGCTTCTGAGGAAGAATGAAACTATACCAAGAGCAATTTCCCCCTGTTCCTGCCCTCTGATCAGCTCCAGACACAGAAATGTACCATGGCGAGATGCCAGCTGCCTACAGCCCTGCCTAGACCTCCTCTTTACAGCAAACTCTAAAACCAGGGAAATGGTGTCTGAGTTCCAAAAGACGGATTTTATAAGAATCAAAATGAGAACAATGAACCTTAAAATAGAGAAATTTGGACAGAAAACAGACTCTCTCATTCCCTTAGCTGCTCAACCCACATTGCAGTCTTCAAACTTCTACCTGGGGCGCTCAGATGCTCCCTTTCCATGCACAACCTTGAGGTGCTCACAGAAGTCACCATCTGACCTAGAGTGTAACACTCGTAGCAAAGCAAAATGCTGGTCAACGACAAATTCCCACAACAAAATAGTCAGACATACAATATGATAAACAACAAAACCCTCTGTATACCATTGTTTCAGATACATCACACAGCTTAGAAACACAATTTTAGTCTCTAACTTTGGAGAGTCATTTACAGCTTGGGGACAAAGCTCACGCTACAGAAACGCTTCCAGTCAGAGAAAACCTAAAATACTCCCACAGGGATGCAAATGTCAATACCTACTTCTGTACAACAAGAGCATAAGACATTTTTCAATTGTACAAACACTCTTCCCTTCTCCCTCTGCATTTCTGTAAAGCAGAGTCACAAACTGCCAACACTCAAGTCAGCCACTGAAAGTGAACAGCAGTGCTAATTTTATGAGAACCTGTGCATCATTCAGAGCTTGACCTATTCTAACTGCCTCATAAATTTGGGCAAAAAAGGGGTTTATCCCAGTACTTCCACGACCACGCACAAAATTATGTCCTGGAAAAAATGTGGGAAGATGACCCTGAGCAACAGAACAGTGGATTGTATGTAGCTTCAGATGCTCACAAACAGACAAGGCTTGCTTTTCTTCACAGATGCTGATGTGTATCTGTCAGCCATTCTTGATGCCAAACTGGCAACAATTTGGAGAACTAGTACTTTGCAGAACTGCTAGTCTGGAGAAACAGCAGTTTCTGCAGAGGGTCCCCTCCATCTCCCACCAGTGCTTCTCTTGGCTCCTGGACAGCTAGTGGTGACTCACCCATGAAAACCGAATGATAGTCAGGGAAAGTGACAGGACATAGCAGGTTAGGGAAGAGAGAGTTTTGCTTTCCCAAAAGTAATGATGAGTGAAGTAGCATCAGGACAGACAAGAATAAAACACGCAAACATTAGGAGACCTAGTAGGGTACAGAGGGACCCTGCTTAGGCAGAGAGGCATAAATGTCACAGATAACAGGCATCTGCTCCTTTCATAACCTTTGCATGGAAGGTACACATAGCCCAGAGGAAGCTGGCACTACACTTAACCACAGCAATCCACATCAAGTGGGAAGACCACATGGACACTCCACTTTGACTCTACAATAAATAAGCACGTGACTAAAAAAGGCAAGGGGTTTATAAACATTGAGGTTTGGCCTCATAATCCCATGGTACAGAAAGTATTCAGTGGACTTGTCCATTCCAAATTGATTACCCAGAGACATCAGTAGGTGCAAGACCCTCCAGGGCTATTCCCACTCTTTTAAACATAAATATTTTTGTGTGATGATAGTAAAATCTCCACAACTGCTCACAACCAACTCTGTCTCTTTCAGTCAGAAAGTTCTGCATTCATTAATGGCTATCCAGCACCCAATGGATGATGTTGTCCTATCAGTTTGAGCTCAATTCCTATATCCATATCTATTGGCACTCCATCAGAAGAGGAAATTCAGTAGCAAGGACTCCAGGAAAACCATTCCAAGTGGTGTTTTCCTTATACAAGCTGAAATATGCTAATAAGGTATGGAAACAAACACCCGATTTCTGTAAAAAATCAGTAATGGGGCCAGATTTCTTAGTCACAGGATGACCTACAGAAGTGTTTGATGATGAGAATAGGAGTAAAACCATATTCATAATCACTATTGCCTTTGCTGCAAAGGAAACTGCTGTGGGGAAGGCAAAAATGGGGTGCAGAGAAACTGTGAGGCTCAGAGAGTAACCTAGAGTCAAAGATGTAACTGAGATGCAGACTCGTCACCAGACGCAGCTTTGTCTGATCATGCTGCTGCTGAGCCAATCTGTCCCTTCCCAGCTTCTTGGAACATAATGTTCTACCCCAATCTTTCGTCAGCACTAGCAACTACATAGCTATGTAGCAAAAGCACATTGTTTATCAAGCTGAAAACTAATCCTGTAGTTTAGTTTTCACCTACATCAGTCTCACCATCCTCCTGTTGAAAAGGAAAGGAGCCTTTTATGACCTTTTTGCAAGTTTTCAAGCACTTCCTCCAGCTGGACAGGTGCACACTGATACGACACATACAGCCCCAAGGTTTGGATGCAAGTGACACATCTGTGCTAACCTAATGGAGTAATTTGCCCTTAAGAATTATTTTACTACTCTTCCTGAAACAAAGAACCTGCAGAGTCTGTCTTACTGGTTTGAAAGATACATTCAGCTGATTAAATTTTCATTCAGAAAAAAAAAAAAAAAGAAAGAACTATTACATGAATAAATAATCTTCTTTGGAGCACATTCAGTTGAATCTGGATTTATTTGAAATCTAAGCATATCTGATTAGGGAAATGTCTTTCTTTTTTCTCATTTTTTTTACAAGACAGACAGAAGTTAAAATAATTGGATTATTATTTCCAAATTGTGTTTATATTTTCCTCTGCTTCTACCTATTTGCCTTATACCTGAGATCTAACTTAGACCCTATTATAACAGAGAGGATACATAAAAATTCTTCTGCATAATCAAGATTTTCCTGGACTGTAAATTTTTCAAGAGAAACAAGCTTTTATTTTATTCCCTATAAATTTTAAGTTAGATGTGTGATCTGATGAATTAATGGTAGAAAAATGTACTTTAGAGTGTTCACAGTCAAAAAGAATGTTTGTTTCTTGAACCATTGGCAAAGGAATGGCCCAGTGAGTGAAAAAACAACCCCACTGAATTTTAAGAAAGCATTTATTGGCTTTTGTCTCTTCACATTTACAATAAGCTGAAAATAAAATTCTAGTTTGATAAAGAGCTGAATAAAAGATTAAAAGAACCATCATTTAAATCACAGAAGAACTTAGGTTCAAGGGGACTTCTAGAGATCATATAGTCCAAATCTACTCTTGTTAGGTGTTGACTATCTCCAAGGACGGAAACTCTACAACCTCCCTTGGTAACCATGTTCCAGTGTTCAATCATGGCTCATAGCGAGGACATTTTTCTTCCTGTATATATCCTTGTAGTCCCTTGTATCCGCAAGTGTTTTGTCTTTTTGCTGAGTACATCCAAGAAGAGCCTGGCTCTACCCATCCCCTGCATATCCTTCTATTAGGTAGGTGAAGACATCTTCATTTGGCACTCCCCTCCTAAGACAAAACCAATTATCTCAGACTCTCCTTGTACACCACCTACTCTAGTCACAATCGCAGGGGACCCTGCCATGCTCACTTCAGTATTGCAACATCCTTCTAATACAGCAGAATTAAAAATGGACGTGGATGTGGTACACCAAAGAAATTTTGGCTTATTTTTCAAACGTTTTTGAGACAGGATTTCAGGGCATGAAGAACTTCTTACATTAGCTTTATTCATTGTCATGGTATCACCTTATAGTAGGTGGACAAGTATTAATTGAAAAGTACTACTGAAAATACAAGTGACAAAAAAAATGCTTTTGCACTGACCAGCTGCTAGGACAAATGGACCAACAGCCCCACCCTGCAGGGAACAGAAAGCCAAAGGTAAAGAAACACCAAGTGCTTGCAGCACAGGGCTGCAAGATACTTCCTCAAAGAAAATATATTCTACAGCACACAGTCTAGAAATCCATGGAATGAGTCTTTGTGAACTGCAGGAGTGTGGTGTTTGCCAGTGGGGCAGTCCAGGACCAAAGAGACCTCTCAGGTATCCAGGCACTTGCAAATCCTACATAGTAGACCCATCTCATTTGTGCATACATGACTTAACCCCTTGTGTACAGATTCTGGAAGCCAGGGAAAAAGCAATCCTATCCCCAGATGGCAAGTAGATCCAAGTCTACTTAAAAAATTTAGATTTAAGGTAGTCCAATCACCTCCCACCAATAAGCACAGAAGTGGAATAGTGAGCCTGGGAGTCAAATGATCCACTTCATGGTAGGTACAGAGTCTGTTATCAAAGCTGCTGGATTGCTTACAGTTAGGCATGCATCTGAGACACCTGGCTGGGAACATGGGAGCTTTAACAAGGCAGGGCATTGACAACTTGGTATCTGCAATCCTGTAATAACAGAGCTGTCAGGCTGTAGGGCAGTTAGGCAATGTAATCCTCTACTGATTTTATCTTCACAAGAGAAACACAGTTTGTGTAACTGATAGACACCAACATGTCTCAGTGTCCTAAATATTGTGATACAGTTGAAATTTTTTATTTATGCATCTGTATCAGTACCTTACACATTACTGTATCACACACATTTGGTTACATTCAGTATTCAAATCATCCTTTAAAAAGCTTAAAAATATGTTTTCCAGGGTAGACACTTAGGCTTTCTGAAAAATTACAGGTTTATGAAAAGAGGTGTTCAGTTAGAGAGAAAACACATCTGCTACATGCACTGTAATATTTATTACAGGTTTTTGAGGATTATGGATTTATATCCCTGAAAGTTTTCTTACTCAGCAAAAAGCAGTGGTGTGATCTTCCATTTAAGAGATAGAAAAATGCATAAACCACAGGAAAAAAATCTGTGGGAAGCCACATCTCAGTAGCTCCTGAGTTCAGGAAAATACTGGTCTTTGCTTCTTGAAAAATAAAGACTAAGGCAATCCTTCATCATTATACCTAGACACTATAAAACACTGGAAAAAAAGTATGGAGCATACTCATCTTATTAGTCATATTTTTCCCAGTAATATCTCTCATGGCCATACTTCTAGCAGGCTACATTTGAAATACGTCATTGCTAACATCTAAAAGCTGCTGATGAAAAAAAATTCACATGCCATTACCAACTGAAATCCTGTCCTCCAGAAAGCTGTTTACCTATCCCTTTACTTAGTCTTAAAAAAAAATCTAGGACACTATTATAGAGAAATTTATTTTTGGAACACTTGCATCTGATAAGCTCGAAGCAACCCTAATGCAAAATTATTGAAATAAATATTAAAGTCAGACAACATGCACTCCCAACATGGACTTTACTACTTCAACCTTCCAGGGTGTTGAAACTGCCAAATATACAGACCATGTGGATACTTCAAAAGCAAACACAACAAGGAGCAGTATAATCTCCCCTCCTTTCCTACTGTTTCTGCTATCAGCCTAGTTCTGCTAGGGTACAACCAGATAACCTTTGCTCAGATTTTTGAGGAAATCATTCAGTTGAGAGAAAGAGCTCTAAAGTCCATAGAGTTGAGTTGTGAAAGGTAAGAGGGATAAAACTTGAGATAAAGGCCATAGAGATGGCACCAGGCACAAGGAAAGACATCAAGGTGGAAAGATAATTAACATCTCAAGGGAAAAAATGAGTTGGAAGATTTCAACCCCCCATTTAATATCTTTATTGATAATCTGGATGAGGGGATTCAGTGCACCCACAGTAAATTCCCAGACAGCATCAAGTTGGGTGGGACTGTTCTGCTGGAGGTCAGGAAGGCTCTGCAGAGGGATCTGGACAGGGTGGATTGATGGTCCAAGGCCAATGGTATGAGATTCTCCAAAACCAAGCGCTGAGTCTTGCCCTTGGGTCAAAACAACCCCATGCAGCACTATAGGATTCAGGAAGAGCTCAGAACATAAAGTGGAGGGAAGAAGGTGGAATGGGGGAATGTTTTGAGTGATGGTGTTTGTCTTCCCAAGTAACTCTTACACATGACAGAGCTCTGCTTTCCCGGGGATAGCAGAACACCTGCCCATGGGAAATAGCAAATGAATTCCTTGTTTTGATTTGCTTTTCTGTGTGGCTTTTGCTTTCCCTACTCACGAGAAACTTTTACTCATCTGATCCTCTCCCTGATGCCACTGGTGAAGGAGTGAGTGGCTGCATGGGGCTGGGTTGCTGGCTGGAGTTAAACCACAACAGTTGGTAATGGGAAGCCACTTTGGCAGCAAAGGCAAGTAGTAACAAAGAAGCAAACAGAAGGTGCCACTGCTGCAGATGCAAAGAGGAAGAAGTCATGGAACATGGTGACATTTTGTTCTGAGTATGGCTGATTTTTTTATTTTTTTTTTTTATGACTCTGGGCTGAGCCATAGCTCTTCAACACACACCACCCATGTACACGTGCAGGTGTCAGAGACCCCTTCAGTGTGCCAAATAGCAGTACTGGCAGGAAAGTAGAGAAAGTAGAGACCTCATTAACCATGGCAAGTAGGGCTGGGTGGGCCTCACATGTCCTTCCCAGTACAAGTGGTGCTTCACCATATGGTGAAATGTTTCGTCCAGCACATGAAGACTGCTCTAAATCCCACCCAATTACTCCGGTTACTGCTTACACCTATGGAGCTGCAAGTCACACCCCACAAGCATCTCTCCCACACACCATTTTAACAGGTGCCACAGAAGCCCACCAGTCTAGGCCAGACCTTCTCCACAGAAATGCCGTTGCAGATTCTTGAGCTATTGCCCACCCACAAAGCAGTTGGGCCACCTTACCACGGGTGAGGATTCCCCCGGGCCAGCCAGGGCTTGCATGTGGTCCCAGTCCTGCTAAGGACACCACTGGAGTTAAGAGCACAGCCCATGAGGGACAGCAGCTGTGAAGAAGAGCCCCTGCCTCCAGCGCAGCCCCAGCTGCGCTTTCTCCGCATGTCACAGATTCTGAGTTCTAAGGATCACTGAAGTCCAACTCCTGACCCTGTGCAGGACATCCCAAGAATCACACCATGTGCCTGAGAGCATCTTCCAAATGCTTCTTGAATTCTAGTAGGCTTGGTTCTGTGACCAATTTGCTGGGGACTTGTTCCAGTGCCTAGCCACCCTGTGGGGGAAGAACCTTTTCCTAATATCCAACCTAAACCTCTCCTGACACAACCTTAGGCCATTCCATTGCTTCCTGTCACTGTGCACCACAGAGAAAATCAGTGTCTACCCTTCCTCTTCCCCTCATCCCTCAGTCTCCAGGCTGAAGATACCAAGTCACCTCAACTGCCCCTAATGTGGCTTCCCCTCAAGGCCCTTCACTATTTTCATAGCTCTCCTTTGGAAGCTCTCTAATAGCTTAAAAGTCTTTTTTATATTGTGGCACCCAAAACTGCCCCCAGAACTCGAGGTGAGGCGGCCCCAGTGCAGAGCAGAGCAGGACAATCCCCTCCCTTGCCCGGCTGGCAATGCTGTGCCTGTTGCCCCCCAGGACACTGCTGGCCCTCCTGGCTGCCAGGGCACTGCCGATTCATATGCAACTTTCCATCGACCAGGAGCGCCAGGTCGGTGGAAATGAGGTCTCCAGCCTCTCATTCCCCAGTCTGTACGTATGTCCAGGGTTGCCCTCTCCCAGGCACGGAGCCCGGCACTTGCCCTTACTAAACTTCACACAGTTGGTGACTGCCCAGCCCTCCGATTTGTCCAGGTCTCTCTGCGGGGCCCGTCGGCTTTCGTGAGAGTCAACACCTCCTCCCCATT
>VZRQ01008601.1:503487-593216 GCA_013397975.1 Machaerirhynchus nigripectus | reverse complement strand
GGGGGAGGGTGTGGCTGGGGTAGAGGGGCCGCCAGCCGGGCTGGGGTGTGATTCCTCCTTCCGCAGATATCCTCTGGTTTCGGGCGGGTGTCCCAGGGCTGACTGGCTTCTCCTTGGGAGAGAAAGTGACAGTCCTCGAGCTGGTTAATCGCGACATGCCGGAGAAAGTATCAATAGCCGCCTGGTCATCGTTTCCCCCTGTTGGGTGTATGCCTCTCGTGGCTGCAAGCCAACAAGAAACCCTCGGTCCATGCTTTTTAGGGGCACGTTCCCTGATATCCGTCTGTTACTGTGTAAATGGCAGGAGGCCGGAGCGGGGGAGAGAACAGTGTGGGGAGATTCGTCATCGAACGTGGGCTTCGTGAATAGTCTGGTTGTGCTGCAGAACATGGAAAAGCAAGTGCTTGAATCCTCAGAGGAGCGAACGTTTCAGTACCAAGGTTCTCTGCCTTCCCTGCCAGTACCTCCTCTTGATGAATCTTTGAGTAAATACCTTGATGCAGGTAATGACTTAATGTTGTAATGGTAGCGTGTCATGCGCTGTTGTAACCAGGCTAATCTGAAGATGTTTGAAGACGTGATTGCAGAGACAGCTTGTATTGTAATTGGGGCGTGGGATACAAACAAGCTTAGAGTGCCAAAGGTCTTTTTCAGGCTCAAAACTTGAAATTAAGTGCTCAGTGCAACCTGAGTAAAAGTTTCCATTTTATCCCTGATTACCTTTCTTCAAGGGAATTTGGCATGTGGGAAGGTTAATTTTTTGGTTTAAGAGTGGATTTTTTTTTTTACTTTTTTTCTCCAAAAAAAAGCTGGTCTGGTAAAAGATACTTCACCTACAAATTTTGTTTTGCATAACTGCTTGTTTACAACTATGTTTGCCCAGGATATTTTAAAAACCCAGCTATTTAAAACTTTTCATTCTTAATATTGGTGAGAAAGAACATTTATTAACTATACAGTAATAGGAAAAAGTGGTGAGCATTTTCACATAATTTAGCTTGGATAATTTTTGACTTGACATGTTGACTAATCTAAAGAAGATCACAGTAAAGTTTTGAAAACAAAATCAGTGTGTGTGTGTCTAGCTTTGTTTATAAAGCAGAAATGACTGGTTAGTTCTTTATTACATATTGGGAATGATAAAAATACATTATGAAGTGTCTTGAGATTACTTTTCTTTATTTCTTCAA
Source organism: Machaerirhynchus nigripectus (assembly GCA_013397975.1). Lineage (NCBI taxonomy): Eukaryota > Metazoa > Chordata > Aves > Passeriformes > Dicruridae > Machaerirhynchus > Machaerirhynchus nigripectus. Next base: position 592,026 of record VZRQ01008601.1, on the reverse strand, counting down.
TAATTTTCAGAACTCGAAGACATGGAGTTTTTTCTGAAACATCTGCTTTGTATCTTACCTTTCTTACAGATACTACACAAATGCTAACAAAGTAAGACTTGGCATTCTTTCCTTAGCAGAAATATACTACACCAAATTGTCCCTTTCCCAAAATGGACTTTCTTAAGTTTACCCTGAGTTCCCATTTATTCTGAGTACTGGAAATGGCCTGCTTTGGTGTTCCTTACATCACTGCTTTTTGATGCAGAATGTTCGAGTGGTGGGTTTAGAGCAAAAATGTTGTGTGCATATGTGTGTCTAAAATACTACATTTTCTTTTTGCTGTAATGCAGATTAACTAAAGTTGTGCTGCAAAAGTAGAACCTGTGATAACAAAATTGCTGTTTAGTTTTGTAAACCCATCTGTCTCTCCAGGTTAATAAATAACTCTCTCATGGAGTGAGAAAATCTGACAGTGAATTCGTTTGCTTGTTTTCTGATTCTGATCTGTTTTCATAAATACCTTATCATGTGTCCCTTTCTTCTTCATGCTGAACTTAGTTGCTGCTTACTGTTCCACGTACAAAATTATTCTATAATTTTGATTACTGTTGCTCTTGTTCAGTTTTACTGGTGGTGGAGAAAAGTTAGCCCAGCATGTGCCACGGTCTTCCCTTGTACAAATAATTCAAAGTCAAAGTGTGCAGGGCACAGTTCCAGATTTAGCTCTGTGAATTGCATTGCTTAAGCTTGTCATTTTAGTCTGTACATGTGAGTGAAGGAAAGGAGGAGCTTCTGAAGAACAATTCAGAACCTCCAAATGATTCTTCACAGAGGCTTTAAATCAGTCCTGGGAAACTGTCTTTCATTGGTTGGAGGAGGACTCCAGGCACTTGACATTAGTCAGGGCGTGGGCTGGTAAAGCACTTGTCTGTTTAAAGCCAACCAGCTGGAAAAGCTGGACAAAATATGTGTCAGAATATGCCTTATTTAAGGCTTTACAGTGGCTGCCTCTTTTTTAAGGAGTAACCCTGTTTTGAAAGTAAGCCTTGAGCAGAGAAGGTGGCCATAGCCATGTTATTTAGCCTTCCAGCCCAGAGGCTGAGATTCAGAAACATGGACTCAACATGAAAGTATGAAACCCCAAGGTTCCAGCTTCCCAGAGCTCACTGGGTAGGCATTGAATCACCAGAAACACACCTCACACACAACCCTCCATTCTGTTTCCCACTGACTTCACAATCTAAGTATAAATGTAACAGAAAATACATTATACACCAGGTAAGTATAGGAAAAAAATGAGATGTGCCTGTATGGAAAATGACATTAGCAGTGCCTGTTACTGACCATAGATTTCATGATAAAAAGTCTAAGGAATGTTTGGATTAAAATAATGACTAGTTTTGCAGATGTTTATGGAGGACTTTGGCCTATAATGCATATGATCTGAGAGAAATCCAAGTGGATTAAAATCAGAAAAACTGTCTAGCAGTAACTGCATTTGCTATCAAAGGTGGATATAACACAGGGACAGTGAGTGAAAATTGATGGGCAAGTTGCTGGTAGACCATGAATGGACTTGAAAACACAGGCAAGTAGCTTTTAGTTGGTGCAGTAGGATGGCAGACATGTATAGCTCAATGTGTTACAAACGAAGTTCCTGTAAATTTAATTGCTTGGTAGAACTCCATAGTATTTCCAGCTACAGATGTAAATATATTTGATTTAATTATCTGTCAGGATTTCAGGTTTTCAGCAATTACTTTAGTCTGCTAGCATCTGTATTTATTTAAAAGCATGTATTTATGTTTTATTAGAACATACTGATTTATTTACAGGTTTTTGACAGGTGTTTAAAAGGTGTTTTCCCTTCAAATACTTATTTTAGAAAAATTAATTCTCATTCACTCCCTTGCCTGTGGATATCTGAATCTTGGACTAAATCTTAGTATACAGTTGTCTCTAAAATAAAAACATTTTCTTTTTACAGTGAAGCCATTTCTAAATCAAGAAGAATATCAAAGAACTGAGGATATAGTTAAAAGATTTGAAAATGGCATTGGGAAAGAGTTGCATCAGAAATTACTGGAAAGATCTAAAATGAGAAGGAATTGGGTATGTATTTAGATATGTAAGAAATCATAATTCAGTGTGAGAAATTTTAACTCAACTTGTGGAAATTTGATTATTCAGGATATAACTCAATCATTTCACTTTTCAAATCTTAGGATCTTCCTTACATCTGCCACTTGGCCTATGGATATGAACTCATTCACTTCTATATGTGTCATCTGTTTTTTTCAAAGCTGAGGGGCTAAGGGAGCTCACTGACTGAAATTTAAAGCTATCTACCAGCTTCTGAATGCTTTGTCAGTATCTCCTTCTATGACAGTATCTGTCTATGACAGTATCTGTCCCTTGTCTCTCCATCCTGGCAAAAAACCAAACAACAAAATAAAAAAACCCCAACAAAACCAACCCTGGAATTCAGAGTTTGGTTTGGTTTTTTTCCTTCCTGAAAGGAAGCTGTGTGGCATTTTAAAGTTGTCTTTCAACAGAGAAAGAGATACAAGGAAGGTCATTGCCAAGTGGAATTCATGAGGGCTTTCTAAATTCTAACATGACACATTCCAGAGTGGGGATTTTCAGATAGTGGCAGAAAATGTACATTATGAACTAACTTTCTCAGATCCCTTCTCAACACAAGTCGAGTTTCCTTCTATTCTTCATGGAGTAATCTGTGATTTTTGCAGCAGCCACAAATGACATCTACAAGAGCTTAAGATGATGAATATCATGGAAGAAATATCGTAATTTACAGTTTAATATTCTTAAGCAGCATTGAATTTTATTTCAAACTTGAAAATAGAAAAGCTAAATATGTCATTATCTTCAACAGTTAGTTTTGAACCACTCTCCCACCCTGTGTTATATAGGAACTACTATTCGGAGTATTTAAAAAAAAAAGTAAAAAGAGCAGGCAGTTGAACAGTCAGGTGATTATTAAAGAATTAATGAATAACAATAACTTCTGACGTTAAACATTTTTTATTTCAGCTGGAGGACTGGTGGCTGAATGTGGCGTATCTTGATCTTCGCATCTCAACACAAATACACTGTAATATGGGAGGCCCTGGTCCCTATATTGAACACTACTGGCCACCAAAAGAGGGCACTCAGATAGACAGAGCATGTGTAAATATATGGCACACCGTGAAATACTGGGATCTATTACGAGCGTAAGACTTTAAGAAAAAATAATTGATCCTAAATATTGATGGTCTGTGTATCCCTTAATTGCATATGTATGTTTATGTTCATTGGCATGCATTCTTTGCAGTAATAGACAGCTTTGTCTTACCTTGATTTAATTCCGTAATTGTAATTTCTCTTGCTTAATGTTGGTGTATTTGTTACTACAGGGAGAAGGTTGCCGTAGAGAGGTCTGGGAATACTGTTCTGGATATGAACCAATTTCGAATGCTCTTCTGCACTTGCAAAATTCCTGGAGTTACCAGAGACTCTATTGGCACTTATTTTAAAACTGGTAAACAAATGAAAATTGGGGGTTAATACAAGCAAATGATTTCTATTAATGTGCTAAAGGAGTGGTCAGTTTACCATAAAATACTTGCTTTCTTGAGCGCTAAATCAGGTACTGGTCGTTGAGTGTTTATACAATGAAGCAAAGAATGTATCTTATCTACAAATGCCCTTTATGGTGCAATATTTAGTCCTTACCAAATAAGAGTAAAAGAAAGCTCTGCTTCAAATTGTGTGTTACCAGCCTGATGCCTATAATAAGCATGCCAGCATTAAGAATTGGTGAAAGACAAATTCTGTGTATTGTGTGTGGATTCAGCAAGGAACACTCATTTCAGCAGAGGGAGTTCCTGCCTACAAGAGACACAAATAAATGAAATTTGCTACTAGATAATGACAATGACTTGAAGTAATTTATAACAGTGAAAGTTATGTGTAACTTCTGGTTGGTTTTTAAAACATCTTCAAGATTGCAGAATTGAACCAAAAAGGGTCTGTGGGGCTTGCTGAGTTTTTCTGTATCTGTCGCTTTATCCCCAAGGTCGGATTTTCATTTATTCCTGTTTTTCATTTCAGAGGCTGAAGGCGAATGCCCATCTCACTTGGTAGTCCTGTGTCGAGGTCGAGTGTTTGCGTTTGATGCTATGCATGAAGGCAGCATGCTGACTCCTCCAGAGATTTTCAGGTTTTCAAAACACTTACTTTAAATTAGCTGTCCTATTTAAGCTACATACAAAAGAGGCTTTTTTTTTCCATTCCCTTCACCCCAAAGAATTAGGTGTGAGAGAGGCTACAGTTTATCCTTTAATTGAAGGCTCAGATTTGAGTAAATTCTTGTTCAGTGAATGGCAATTTCTTTCCATGTACTATTGTAATACATCTGTAGAGCATCATACGAAATGGCTGAAAGAAGATACCTCAGTAGGAAACATAATTTTTTATGAAGTTTCTTTACATGGAGTTAGTAGGGTTATAACTATCGTCATTCCATCCAGGTACAATCCTAATTGATAATTCTCTTATTGCTACTTCATCATTATCAAAGTTGAAGCACTCTCATGTGTTGAACTCTCCTATCACATACACAAGTAGTTTCAGCATAAGTCTCTTGTGACTGATCTGCGATCTATATGCATCTCCTTACTGAAGAAGGGTTGTTAATTTTGCTAGGGAGTGATTTAATGCATTTGTCAAAGTGCTGCTTATAGTGCACAACAGAAGACTTGTAATTAAAACTGTCAAAAAGTGAACAGCCAAATTCCTCAGGTAAGACAAAAACTAATTAGAGAAGCTAAAAATCACTTTTTAAAAATAGTCTGGTACTTTTTTACTTAATATTTTAACATATGCATTTCTAATTTTTGTAGTTGTACCTGTTAAGTCAAGCGAGTAACAAAGAAATGAGCACTTGGAATGTAGACAAAGCCCCCTAAATCTATTGTCTATAGGAAGGGCAGGTTGGGTCTGGTTTGGTGGGGTTTTTGTTTGGCTTTATTTTTATCACCCCGTTATGGGTGTCTTACATTTTTAATACTATGTAACTAATGATCAGTAGTGAAATCTAATTGCCAAGAGTGCCAGAACAAAGAACAAGACAGATTAAGTGCCTGTAATTTGTGGAGTTTCTTTAACATTAAGATCAGCATGTGAAAAATTGAATTTGCAAACTAAAAATGACCCTCTGTTAATTGTTCTTCTAAAGGAAAAGGTAGGAAGAGAATTGCTCTTGTTTAGTTCAGACTCTACATTCAGGATGTACTGTAGCTAGTGTTCTGCTTTAAATTTAAGGGTTTATCTTGAGGGGAAGGTTTGCCCCGTATGTGATTAGTTGCTGTAAAAGCTGTAAAGCTGCAGTACTGCAGATGTCTGCTGCTCTGAAAAGTCTCAACCTGCACTGTTGAAATCTTAAATCTAGTTTTAAATTAAGTGTGTAATAACGCTTTAGCATCACGATTGTTTATGTGTGAGTTTGTACTGGGTTCATAGGTGCTGAGTGACTGAAAACTGAGCAGGTCTTCACTTGTCCTTAGAATCTGGGGGAGCTGATTCATGCTTCCTGAAAATTCACATTGGCTTGTGACGGTTGAACCAAAACTCCAGCTTTGCAAAAAAGAGAGAGAAACTCAAGGTGACTTTTACCTTCTCTCCATCTGTTCTTTGTTAACTTCATTTTTTGAAATCTTCTTAAAGGCAACTTACATATATACAGAAGAGATGCCATAGTGAACCGGATGGAACAGGGCTGGCAGCCCTAACAAGCAATGAAAGGACCAAATGGGCAGAGGTAGGAATAGTTCAGGAACAGCTGGTTCCTGGGAAAAGCATTGTGATCACTGGAAAGACATTATTTCACTTAGCTTTGTCTTTTTATGCCTTCTAGTTACGAGAATATTTGATTCATCTTGATCCAAAGAACTTAACTCTTCTGGAAAAAATTCAGAGAAGTTTGTTTGTGGTCTGTCTTGATGACTCTAGCCCCCATGCAACTCCTGAGGACTACACCGAGGTAGCTAAGAATTTTTAATAATTCATATCTGATCATCTTTTTATAAAAATTTATCCTGTATATATATGCAGAAGTAGCACCTCTTGCTCTTTCTGAACAGTGGAAATGAAGCAGATAAATATGCAAAAAAAGTTCTTTTTTGATCCATAGGAAAACTTAAATAGTTTTAATCGTTAGGACATTGGAAGTGGGAATGGCTGAAATCTACCTTCATAACTTTTTAGCCCTCTATACTTCAGGGTCTTCAGAAGCATAGTCATTAACTTTTTATCCCATTTCTAATTAATAACTTGGCTTTATAATCATGTTTCATCTTGAACTGGATGAAAATGTCATCTGTCAGGGAGGTCTTGCCATCTTAATGTAGACTAGGTTTAGCTTACAAAGACTGGCAGTGTTCTTGGTGTTTTTTAGAGTTCACAGTGTGTTTCTTCTGCTTTAGCTTACAAGGCTGGGGCTAATAGGTGATCCAACTGTGCGCTGGGGAGATAAATCCTACAACAGCATATTCTTTTCCAATGGAACCTGTAGTGCATTCTGTGATGTAAGTTAAAATTTCTTCCATCTTCTGAATATTTATTTACTGAATTTCCCCCTTCAGAGTATTATTTAAAGTGCCTAATGTGTTACTCTTTAGTGTAGTGTTGTTTACCTGGCACCTGGTCTGGTAAGTTTCCAAAAGCAGTCTGCTTTCTCACTGTTTGATACTGCACCATACTTGAATTAACAACGGGATCTGAAGTCATAATATTATTTCCGAAAGTATTTAATGAGGAGTTCCAAAGAAAAAAAAACACAGTGCACAAGAAGGCTTAAAATTAATTCTTTGTTTGATGTCTCCATTTGAACAGCTGTGTTTTTTAAACTTATGTTATTTTAAACTTCTTTTGTTGTTGTTTTTCAAACTTTTTTTTTTCTGGCCATATCGCATGGCCAGAAGGGTTTATATTTTTCCTTAAATGTGCCTTTTCATAGCAGTAGTACATTGTGCCTCCCTGTCCAGCTGCAGAGCAGTCAAAACAGTGTGTGGACTTAAAGTAGTTCTATATTTATTGTAGAACTCTAAAACAAGTCCAACACTGTGCAGTAAATCTGTTGGTCTGCAGGAAAAGGAGTGGGATAGGGAAAAAAAGCAGAGCAGTTTGATTTTCTTGCTGTTGTGCAAAATAATGTAATATCTTCTCTTATCTGATTCTAGCATTCTCCTTTTGATGCCATGGCTTTAATTACCATGTTATCTTATGCTGAAAAGAAGATTATTGAAAATGAGGGAAAATGGAAGGTATCTGTCCTTTAAAATCTTTCAAGCTTATCAGTTAACATGTCTTTTCTTATGGATAACATTTTCTGGTTTTGTATCTTTCCTTCTGTCTTCATCTTCCCAGGGATCAGATAATGTGAGGGATATTCCATGGCCGGAGGAACTTGTATTCACAGTGGATCCAAAAATTATAAATGAAATTGGTCATACTAAAGAATTGTATTACAAGAAGGTAAAATTTGTTCCTGGTTCTCTTAGTTGTTACTGATACTATTTTTTAAAAAATTCTATTTATGTGTTTTTATTTGGTCTTTTTTCATGCTGGAGAACAGGAATGAATATGTTCCTGGGTAATTGATGATTTACCACCGTGGTTAAATTTGTTACGTTGTTGGTTTATGTTGAGTGTGGTTTTTTTTGCAGTGGACCAAGTTGTGATATTTCTTGACTTCTGTTGGTTTTCCTTCTTTGGTATGACAGGTATCTGACTTGCAGCTGGTTTCTTATGCCTTCACATCCTTTGGCAAAGCTTTGATTAGAAAGAGGAAACTTCATCCTGATACATTTGTGCAGCTTGCCCTTCAGCTTGCTTATTACAAATGCCATGGACGGTAAGAAAATACCAGATTAGGAATAAAAAACAAGTTTGTTGAGTAGAGGGGTGCAGTGGCTTTGCAAGTTAGTTTGTAATTTGCTACTGGGGTGTAAGAATGAAGAATTAAGAGGTTTTTACAGTAACAGTTGCACAGGGCCATAGATGCTTCAGAAGAAGCATGTTCTTGTGCCCATAGGGATAATACATTAACATACTGTGGAATGGATGGCAGAACACAGTCCGTGAAAATGCGAATTTGGGCTATACAAAGGAAACACTTGGGCAAACACCAAATGCAGAGTGGATCAGGATTCTCTAATGTCAAATAGTTGCTCAAAGTAGAAGAGAGTTTTGTCTGCAGCATCTGACAGCCATCAGTAAGTTGTTTAGTCTTCCAAGCCTGTAAAAGGCCTCACAAACTTCAGTGTCTCACTTTCTTTAGCAGTAATGGATGTGAAGGTTTGGGCAGAATAATAGAGGTAGAGATAGTGACCCTTCAAATGCCTGCCTCTGCGTTTTTGGATGTGGCATTCAATTTTATGTTATTGATTAAAAGGTGTCATTCTTCTTGTTATTGGTGTTCCCAAACTCCTGTTTGCTAACTTAGCACTCATTATGGCTTGTGTAAGTCTTTACTGACCAGTGGAGTATTGCTTGCTTCAGAAGGAGGGTTTCATCATAGGAGTGTGATGTTTAGTCACTGGTGAGGTGTGTCTCATCATAACAATGGTTGGTAAATCTTGGTTTGCTGAACATCAGGACAAATAAATTATCTGACTAAAATAGCCTTGGTTTGTTGTAAACATGCAAGCATGTTTCATGTAGGTTGTATATTAAGTGGTAGACTGTCATAGAGTTGGATTCGCCCCAGAATGTTGGGATGTTACGATCCCAGTTGGATCGTAAAAGCTGGATGGCTGTCAGTATGCAGCAGAGAAGGTTTTGACCCTTCCCCTCTAAATGCTTTGGAACACATTGCTTATTTCAAATGTGTCTCTTAATTTGTGAGCGTTTGGGTGGTGTAGGTGGAAGTATATAGTAAAACTGAAGCTTGTGTAATTTCAGCCATTTTTGCTAGAGGCTGGTGGATCTGTAGTTTACAAAAAATACTCATGACAAAGCAGTCTTTTCAAGGTATGATTATAGTACTGGCACTTTTTTTCAGTCATCTGTCCCATAAAAGCACATAGAGTTGCTTTGTGGCTCTTTTTCAGATACACAACTTAAAGAAAATTAATGGGTTCCTGGTACTTGTAACTGAGCTAGATGTGCAAGGTCTTTTGCAGGACTCTTTTAGTCCTGGAGAGAGCAAATAGTTTTGTTACGTTAATGAGACACTCTTCCCTAATTTGTATTCTTAGTCCGGGCTGCTGTTACGAAACTGCCATGACCAGGCGTTTCTATCATGGCCGCACAGAGACCATAAGACCATGTACTGTGGAAGCAGTGGAATGGTGCAAGTCCATGCTGGATCCTTCTGACAGTGTAAATACAGAAATCCTACTTTAATCATTGAGTGTTTAGAAAGCCTGTCATTTGAACTGCCTCAAACACATTTTTCTGTTGTCTCCTTGATGGGAGTTGGCATCTTTCCAGTGAGACAAATTTCAAGTGTTGGGTTGCTTGAACTCTGCTTCTGGTCATTGTGACTGAGAAGTGCTGTCGTGTGGGCTTGTTTGGTTTCCTGTGCTATTTACCTTTTGGGTTCAAGAGTGTAACTGTCTTCAGTTATATTCACACAGATTTTTTTCACACCTCAAAAAGTTACTGGGTTGGAACCAAAGTATTCTGCTGCGCAGTTGTTCTGCTGTTCTAATTTTCAAGTGAAATCAGAAATGTTTATGTAATAGTTGTATCTGAGAGCAACATTAAAATCTGTTTGTCTAGTGGTAACAGGGTTGTATTCCAGAGTTTAAATAGCTGAACCAGAAACCTTTTCTTTTCCCAGCAACTACCCTCTGGTGCTTGGCTGGCAAAGCAGGTCATGCCTTGCTTGCCAAACAAGAGCTCTACTAAAGCTCTTTTCTGTTGTCCTCCCTGCATATTTCTCAGAGCCTGAGCAATTAAGCAAGGAGAAGGTTTTTGAGAAAAAGGGCACTATATCTTCAGAATAATCAGTATTATAAATGCATCTGAAAAACATAGAGGAAAACAGGTGTCAGAAAGCATGTGTGATTTGATTATTCTAGCCTTGAAGAGTACATTTTCCTGGTTTTCAATGGCTTCTTTTGGCATGTAGTGCAGTTTTAAAACTCAGTTTTCTGGCCATCTTCCAAATCCGCTTTCCTATTCCAAATATGGATTCCTATTACTTCCCTGCTCCTCAGTTACCTTCTAACCAATTAACAGGCTTCTGTGGTTATGCTACTACTGGTGTGTAACTTCCAACACTAACTGTTGCCATTTTCTCTTTGTAATGTTAAATAGCATCTCTAAGTATCTCCCTATTGTCGTTTTGGGGTTTTTTTAGTACCAGCTCCTGGAGCTTAAAAAAATCTGTTCTATAGTATTTTAATTAACGTGCTTAAAAGTCTGCCTTTATGTAATTTTTAGTATCTTAAAGCCAGATGCTTTGGAAAAGCAACTTCTATCTTAAATTTTCTTGTGCCCATTGTCAGCTTGGTAGCTTGATTTTTATCCAAATTGAGTGGCTGCTGTCCTTGTTTCACATTCTGTGCTGCAGCCTCTTGTGTGATGAATAAAAGGATAAAAAGCGCTTCTTAAGTAGTCAAAGAGCAATCAGATCTAAGATCTTGGAAGTCAAGATCTTGAGCATCTAGGACTGTTTCTCAAGGCCTCCTTTACAAAAACCATGTTATTTGTATTCTCTCTGACTTTAATATCTAAGTTTTAATATAAACTTGCAAAAAATATAATGTTGGGCAGAATTGGCAATCAGCAGAGAAAATTTGGGAATGCACCTAGTAGGAGCTAGTGTCCTTCTGAATAAATGGTATTGTAGAAGGTTTTAGGGTTTGATCACTCTAGTTAACACTGGTTCCTTTCCACTGTTTCAGGTTATTTGGGAAAGAGCATGAGATTTAGAATATTGTTCAGTTCAAAAGCAATCTGAGTAAGAGAACAGAAATACAGGAAACCAACAAGCACGTTCTCCTGAAAAGGAAATTTGGACTTGGGAGAAAGGGTTTGAGAGAGGTTCTGATATACCTTTCAAGTTTCACCATTTTCTTCTATCTAAAATTGTTAGAAACTACAAAAGGGAAAAACCTGCTGATCTGTGATTGCTGATGTGTTTCTCATTTGGATTAGTTTTTATTTCTTTTTTTTTTTAATCATGTTTCCCCCCTACTTTACAGACTTATCAACAGCTACAACTGATGCATAAGGCATTTGCAAAGCACAATAAAATGAGGAAAGAATGTGAGAATGGAAAAGGTACTCTGGGATCAAAATTTTGTGGTTTTTTCCTTGTGGGTGAAAAGAGAGTATCATTATATGCTAGTACATTCTCCTTATTTTCAAACTGAATAAAAGCTACCCCTTAACGTTTTATACTTTAATTTTGGGGAGGAGAACTAACACCGAGTCCTTGCACCCATCCTTGTACCCCAAAAATATGTTCACTTGGAATATTTATTCAGTTTTTCTGCCCAGCTAAACATTACTTTGGAATACCTTCCAGTCAAATATGTGCTTGGCTGAAAAGTGAAAAAGGTGTTCTTTTAGGGCAGAGGAGAGATTTGAGTGAGATTCTAACCCAGCCGTGTTAGTGCTGTACGCTATTCTATGAATAAGAAAGAGTAGCTGGGAAATGAACCTGATGAACCTCATGTTCTCTCCAGCATACTTGGTGTGTTACCACAATTCGGGGCAGTTGTGGCCCTCAAAGCCTTTTTGCTGTGTTGACATATTTGCCCATGGGCCACTTCCGCTGTGAGGAACTCTTCCTCCTTGACTGAAATGGGCGTTTTCTTGGGTTTTGTTTTCCACTGGAACTGTGCTGGCTCTCTGTTACTTAAGGCATTAGCTTTTGAGCTCAGTGCTGCAAGTTGAAAGTGTTGAAGACCTCTTAGGTCAAATAAGTGGGAACGTTTCTGGATGCTACAATATCATATTTGCTGTTGTTTATCTGTCCTTCAGCTGCTATTTGAGCTCCTGACTATCCAGACCAGAAGAAGCAGAAAAGCAGCTGCTGTTAATGATTCAGTATTTGCATTTATTTGACAGGCTTTGATCGTCATCTTCTGGGTCTCCTGCTCATAGCACAGGAGCAAGGACTGCCAGTGCCAGAACTGTATGGGGATAAGGCCTTCACAGCCAGGTAATTCATATTCTTGTCCTGCGTGGAGTTGTCAAGGCCTTTGTTACACTGGCCTTATGTGTGCTGAGTTCTTCCTCTCTACAACTGTTTTGTAAAACTCACTTTGTTTTAAATCGTCTTTAAAAGTGCTGCTTTTGTTTTGTGTTGTTTCACAGTGGAGGAGGTGGGAATTTTGTCCTTTCAACTAGTCTGACTGGCTACACCAGGTTTAGTGGATCTGCACTCCCTATGGTACAACATGGCTATGGCTTTTTTTACTCAATTAGAGATGACAGGTAAGGATATAATTTCAATTTGGATATGGCTCTGCATTTGTCACAGAGGGAGAGGCAGCTAACAGCTAGAATGAGGAAAGGAAAATACTGAAGAAATACAGCTGAATGTGTCAGAAGAGGTTGAGAAGTGAGGTACATGAGAATAGAGGCATTGGCATTCTGGGAAAGCACGTGTGGGAGGCAGGACGAGTGATCGAGGGCAGGCGAGCACCAAGATACCAACAAGAAACAAAAACAAGGAGTTAGGAAGGTGAATGAAGGGAGCAACAAAAGGAGTTAACTTTAAAATGGGCTGTCATTTTAGAGATCATTTGGAACATATAAAGAGCTAGAGCAGATAAGAGTACAGGTGAGCACGCTGCCCATCTTTCTTGGCAGTGACACAATTCAAACCAGACCTCTTTGACAAGGAGAGGCTACAACATTTTGCTTCACTTCTCCAAGAATCATACGATTTGAAAAGATCCAACTTTGGCTTATTGGGCTTATGGACAAAAATTACTGCTTTTTCATGAAATCTAAAACTACTTTGGTTAGAATGTGTAGGGATAAATTGTTGTTTTAGGTGTAATTCAAATGACTTCTTCCTAAAGCTAAGCATGGGTTTGTGTGCCCATTCAAATCAGTTTGAGAATAGAAGCCATTAATACTTTGATCTACAGCTCTCTTGAAATAAATAGAACTAGATCAAGATATACCTTTTATTAGATTGATAGAAAAGAAGAACCTAAAACCATAGACTAGTTGCAGTAAAAGAAGAAATATAATTCACAGCATTTTCAAATATAAGCAGAAAAGCTGTGTCACTGTGTATGCAGTAATGGGTATTTAAATCAAAGTACCTGATTCCAAGATCTGTCAGCATTATTGCTTACTGAAGGCACTAAGGATCTGAGTCCTTTTTTAATGTTGAGACTATGTTTATGTGACAATCTACTTCAGAATTTATGTCAGTAATTGCACATTTCAGGAAGATTTGTGTGACTTTATCCTAGACCTTGACAATTACAGAGTGGTGACTTCACTGTTTTCTATATTGATAGGATCGTTACTACCTGTTCTTCTTGGAAATCCTGTCCAGAGACTGATGCAGAAGTGTTGTGCAGAACTCTGTTCCAGTGTTTTCATGACATACTGCAGTTAACAGTTACAGCTCAGCTGTAAGCTTGATACTGATGTAAGAGGCTTTGCAAGCTCAAAAGTTATATTTAGTACTTAAAAATGAAGTGCTTCTCAAGAGTACTGTTATATTCAAGCCATTTAATGATCTATGTGACATGTACCTATTTTTATGAGATTTACTGTGGTAACAGTACCCATTTAAGGATAATGTAGCCATTTGCAACAGCAATGCAAGCAGTAGTACCTTGCCTGTGTAGAACTATGCAATAATAAAATATGCCAGAACAATGCAAAAATACCTAGGGATGGGATGTTGGAGTGGAGAATTGATGGGAGACTTGTATTTATGACCTTAGTAGTCACATGTACAATAGTTTGTAGTCTACTGATAGTGTTTATGCCAGTGGAGCACTTAACGGTGTACTTAAAAGTAACCACACTATCCTCTTACGTGATTATGCTTCCTATTCGTAGTGGTTTATGAAACTGAAGGGCTGCCTCCATCGGGTTATGTGGTATTTTATAAGTTATCTTTCATTTTTTGCTATCAGGATTATACCAAATAAATGTTGTATCCATGAACGGGGATGGTCCCACTACATTTGTAGTACGAGAGCACTACAGTTTGAAGTATTTTGAAAAAGAATCACTCAGTAATAAAGACAGAGAGCAGCATGAGTTTCAAATTTCTCAGTTTTCGTTCTCTAGTGAACTTTGAATATCTGCTGCTTTACACTAACAATGCACAATAAAAGTAAGCACTGAATACAGTTTGATATGGTTCTCAGGATTTTAATACTTGATTCCCCTGAGCAGCTTTGTATTTACCTGTTATAGAAATAAAATTTTATAAAGATCAACTTTGTATTAATCAATTTGTGGCTGTACTGTTTAACATTGTGTAGCAACATTGTGAGAGAAAGATGATCTTGCAGACAGGTGAATTTGAAGCAGAGATTCTGAAGTACCCATTGTTTCTTCTCTAGCTTTTAGAGTTTCAGAGAGATCAATTACTCTTATTTATTTTACAATACAAGAAACAACTCCATTTTCAGCTAACATGGAACCAGTCTCTTTGCCCTCTGGAAGCTCTGCTGCATATTTTCTATGCACAGTAGCAAGAATACTTCCTCTTTTGATTTTTCTCTCTGAATGCCTGACACTTCTCTACAGTTCAGGGTGTGTTACACTGTGTCTTGTTGCCTCCAAAAAAGGTCTCCTCATTTCAGCCTTTGGTTTCCTTGCCTTTACTGAGTTACCTGTACGTCTTGTCTCAATTACATATGACAGCCATTCAATGTTTTATAGTTTGAAATCTTCCAAAACTCATACAGAGAAAGGATCCATCCCTGTTCTGCAATGCTTATGATAACCCCCGCTGTTTCTCAGAGGTAAATGACTTTCTGAAATCTCGTGGGCAGTGAAGCTTGTATCTGTATGATGCTGTGATTTCTGTGAGATAGATTAGGATTTTGGACCAAGCTATGCCTGATGATTTTTATTCTTTATTTTAATAAGTTCTGTCTGATAGTTGCAATCTTTCACCCCTCAACTGGGTTAGTAAACCTGCTTGCAATTGTGGTAAGGGCAGTTTCCTTTGAACATTCATTCAAAACAGCCTGAAGTCTGACGAAGGGTGTAATTTTGCATTTATTTGCATTTATTTTCCATACACCTACTCCTGCATTTCTGAGGATTTCAGGGAACGTAGGAGCCCTGACAGAAGTACAGAAAAAGGACAACTTCTGCAGAAAGTGAATCACTGAGAAAATGGCATTCAATCACCAGCATAAGCAGAATTTCCTGTTCAGTTGAGACAGTCTGAGCCTTGCCTAGAGAAACTGAAGCCAGAATTGATTCCAGGGAGAACAAATTTAAATTCTGTGAGTTGTTAGAGCTACTTGTTATGTGCTGTGGATGCATGAATTCATGGATGTGATATTAATTTCCCTGTTGTGTAAAGCATTTCATCTCCAGTGCCTCTGCCCTCAAAGCCTCTCCCTGTTCTTGTGCCCTTCTTCATGAGCACAGATGGTTTGTGCTGCAGAGCTGATCTCAGTGCCTGGAGCTCTCCACCCAGTCCTTTGCTTTCAGTTTGGCAAGTCAGTGAGGCTTTTTCAGGACTGCTGTGTACTCTTTAATTTGAGCAACTATGAATTTTGTGCTGGTGGAAGAGGGTTGGGTTCTTAAAGCAAATGTACTTCAGTTATTTATTAGTTAGAGGTTTTAAGGAAACTGTTTATGGAATTGTACCTAAAACCACATATAGTGAAACATCCTTAACAGTCTCATCTAAAAGACTGAACCTGCTGTATAGCTGCACTTCAGCAGCTGGTACTGCCCACTCTCATGCATTTCATGTCCCACTTTGAACACTGACCAGAGAATAGTAGATGCCTTTTTCAGTCTAGAGCTGCTGCTGCTTCTTTTGCTCTACAGCCTTTCACTCTGTACCACAGCAATCTTGTCTGCATTTTGCGTGGTAGAGAGGTGGTGAGCTATCATGATGCATGTGTGACCTTTCCTGTCTTGATCTGACACTTCCTGACAGTCTCCACAATGGAAAAACCAAAAGGTGAATTAAAAACTTATACAGCAGCTGTTCCCACCTGTGGTGCTTCTAGTCTGTTACCTGTGATAGAACAGTGACAGAGGTGATGCTTCTATGGCCTTGGAGGTGGAAAACGTTATCCTGGTGACTAGTTCAGGTTCCTGTTTGTGCATCTGGGATGGGAGACAGGAGACAGACAGCACTCACTGTATTTTCACTTGCCCCAGAAGTCAGGTCAAGCAGACTTTCCCAGGGTCACAGCCTTCTTTACTGCTGCAAGCAGATCGTAGTTGATTAGTTTCAGAAATTGTCCCAAACAAATTGGCCTGGCTCATTTGACAAGTCATGCACTTTCTGACCCACTTTCAGCAACATGGACAACTGCTCCAAATTCAGTCCCACTCATTAAATAATTACAACTTAGTCCACCAAAGAGTTCCATATAATCAAATAACATGCTGGATAATTCTGTATTTCAGTTTTTAAGCACTAAGAAAGCATGTACTTGGTATGCACACTTAACACCCACTCAGGACCTCAGTTTATTGGTGTTTATGTTCATCTTAAAAAAGAATATTTCAATATTTTTTAAAGAAGCATTTTGTAACTTGTATGATGCTTGCAAACTTTGTCCAGATATAAGCTCAATTTTTTTTCCTGGCTCAGACTAACAACAATGCAAGTATTTTCTGTGGCTGCTGAAGCAGTCTGTGTCTCAAAGCAGATATTCATCAGCAGAAAAAAAATTGTATGGATATTTTTAGACATAATCTGATGGATAACTGCAGTAGAAGTGTGTCTACATCCTGTTGAGAGTGTAATCACAACATTTGTGTATATGCTGCTATTAAATATATCCAATTAGACTGAATCACAGCAGTGAAGTGGAGACAGCACACATTTTAGCAATGAGAGTTTATTTTCCACTGGTCTTGTGTAATCTGTCACAAGGATAATGCCATGGAGCTGTCATGGCTGTGGGAGCCCAATCAGGATGCACTGAACAAGCCCACACCACCTGCAAAGGCTTTTGGAACTGCAGGGTAAACATATGTCCACACCATCAAAAGCAGCCAGTGATTTGGAGCTTGCCCATAAAGAAATTTTCTTTCATGGGGTATAGTCTCAGCATTTCTTGAAAATCAGGAGTTTTTCCAAACTCCTAAAGGAGAAATTCCAAACCCAATGCCATTTAAAAGTCCTAAAGGAGAACCACTGGCCATTCCTAAAAATGCAGAGACACATTTTCCTGGCTCATACAGCGGTTTTGCATCCAATCCCTATTCATTTTACATCTTTGAAAACCTTCCTGTTTTGCACAGAAGAAAAATAGTAGTTCTCAAAAATTAATTACGCTAGGTACCCAATCATGATTGAAAACTAGAGAAAGCTCATGCCTCAGTTTTTTTAATGATCCCAAATATTAAGAGAATCTACTTCCAGCTAACTAATATCAACAGCGAGTCTTATAATAGCAACAGTTGGTTTAGCCTTGATCAGGAATCTAGCAAACAAAACTCAATATGTAAAGCATCTTGGAAATCAATTTGTAAAGTATATTCATTAAGCACTAAATTCACTACAGCTCATAATTTAGTTTCAAAGTACTGATTTTGTGGGAAAGAAAATCAAAAAATTATCCACTAGATATGTGAATATATCACTAGATACGTCTAGAAAACCAGCCAGTATGTGGGACTGAAGCTCAATTCTTTCTCACTTTCTGTCACCCTTGTCAGATTCATACCCTGTGGAATCTCACTACCTTCACAGAAGCTCCCCATAGTGTCTGTACCACTCTGAATTGTTGCTCATGAATTGTACCAGGAGCTACTTGATTCATTAGATAAGTGTATGACAAATTTTGCTGCTCATAAAGAAGGCATTAAATTCCTTTACTGTGTTTCAGCTATGTCACTTTTGCACTGCCTTTCAATGAGAGTAGTTTATTTTTAGCGCTGGTGTGTGAAGATGGCACTTCTCCATAGGCAGTATCCAGGAAGAACCTCACTTTAGAAAAAGGACATTTCTACCTAGAGCTAAAAATAGATGCTTGAGACTTGTTTTCCTTCTAGTTTGCTTGATATACTGAGAGTGAAACATTTTGCTGAATTGCTGTGGAAATACATGTGTTTTAAATATTGCCAGAAACTGATGATCTGCAAAAAATTGTTTTGATTAATACAGTCTGCCAAAACCAGATATTCAGGTCATCGCTTAAGTCATGTAACTCTTCTTACAAATACTCTCTAAGGAAGTTGGCATGAGATGATAATCAGTTGTAAACACCGTGGCTATGAAATAACTTTGAAATATTTCAGTTCATTAGAATGCACTCAGCAGGGTTACTAATTTGGCAAAACTTCGTGAGTAATTAGAGACGGTGTTATGAAATTTTTTTCCTGGCTGCCCTATCATGTAAAGAAGAACATGTTTCTTTTTTTTTAACACATATATTCTTTTAAAAATAAACCTTTCTAACTTCTATTTTTTAATGTGTAACACTATTCTAACACTATTTTCATGTGTAAAGGAACACCTCTACGCTTGTGAATCATCAGCCCTTATTGTAAATGTAGAAAATAGCTTGGAAGCAAACATGACTCAACCTCCAACTCAACGCTCCAACTCAGTAAGGAGGAGGAAAAGCCTAGAAGCTCTAAGTACGGGAGCTAACCTCCAAAAACTTAACTCTACCCATGCAGTTAGTAAATCCTTCCTTCCACATCACTACTTCTACATAAGAAGTAGAATACATACTTAGACAATCTACAAATAAGAAACACAAAAGACTACGTACCATAGAATCACAGAATAATTAAGGTTGGAAAGGACTTCTAAGATCGTTGAGTTCAACCATGTAATCAGCACTGCCATTTTCACCACTAAACCATGCCTCAGTCTCACATCTACATGTTTTTTTGAACACTTTCAGGGTTAGTGACTCAACCACCCTTAGAAGCCTGTTCCAATGCTCAACAACCCTCTCAGTAAAGAAATCTTTCCTAATATCCAATCTAGTGGCCTTCTAGGATGGGGGGAGTACATCAGTGGACAAAGGAAGGGCTACAGATGTCATTTATTTGGACTTCCGTAAAGAGTTTGACATTCCCCCCCCCGCCCCCCAAAAATTCTTCTCTCTAAATTGGAAAGACATGGATTTGATGAGAGGACTGTTAAGTGGATAAGAAATTGGTTGGATGGATGCACCCAAGAGGACAGTGGTCAAGGGCTCAGTGCTGATGGAAATCAGAGACCAGTGTCCCTCAAGGGTCCGTATTTGGACCAATGTTATATAAAATATCTTCATTAATGACACAGAGATCGAGAGCACGCTCATCAAGTCTGCAAATGACACCAAGCTGAGTGGTGCCCTTGACACACCTGAAGGACAGGATGCCATCCAGAGGGACCTGGCTCAAGCTCAAGAAGTGGCTCATGGGAATCTCATGAGGTTCAACAAGACTAAGTGCAAGGTATTGCACCTGGGTTGGGGTAACCCCCAGTATCCATCCAGGCTGGGGGATGAAGGGATTCAGAGCAGCCCTGCCCAGAAGGACCTGGGGTTGCTGGTGGATGAGGCTGGACATGACCTGGCCATGGACTCACAGCCCAGAAAGCCAAACGTGTCCTGAGCTGCACCAAAAGCAGTGTGGCCAGCAGGGCAGGGGAGGGGATTCTGCCCCTCTGCCCTGCTCTGGTGAGAGAGACCCCACCTGGAACGCTGCATCCAGCTCTGGGGTGCCAGCACAGGAAGGACATGGACCTGTTGGAGAGAGTCCAGAGCAGGGCTACCAAGATGATCAGAGGGCTGGAGCACCTCTCCTGTGAGGAAAGGTGGAGAATTGGTTTGTTCAGCCTGGAAGAGATGGCTTAGGGGTTACCTAATTGCAGCTTTCCAGTACCTGAAGAAAACCTTCATGAAAGATGGAGAAGGACTTTTTACAAGAGCATTTAGTGACAGGACAAGGGGGAACGGCTTCAGACTGAAAGAAAGTAGGTTTTACATTTTAGTACATCATAGAAACCAAAAAATCTCACAGAACCTACTTTTTCTGTGATTTACAGTTCCTTCTCTTTTTTTCATGTCCAGCAAGCATCTTGGTTTGAATCATTCCTGTTACAGCAATAATTGGCACAATGGCAAAAAGCAGAGGAATCAGCTGCCAGCCACAGATCAACAACAAAACATCCCAGTCCCAAGAACAGCTGCATTTTGGGCAATTAGTGCCAGTCTGGAACCTGTAGCCTGGAAATGAATGAAACCATTTTAAATTACTGTGGTTTATTTGAAAACTAGACAGGAAATATTTTTTACCTAGCCAGTTGAGATTTACTCAGCAGAGGCCATCTGAAAGTGCTTAATTTGGTCTAAATACTCAGCAGAATTGGATACTTTGTCTTTTGTCAGTTATACAGATGTTTGCCTCAAGTCTTCTGTATCTTATCTAGTATTCCTCCTCTGCTTCCATATATTCACTCAGACTCACAGTCCTTGTTCTAAGGTTTTGCCCAAGAAAACACAATGTCATTTCAAAAATCACATCTTTTTTATATGTAGAACCATGACTTTAAACTTGCCAGATCCTAAAACATGACATTTCCTAACTTGGAGTCTGAGAAGACCAATTTTTTTTCCCTCTTTTGTCTTTAAACAGAGAAGAAACAGTTCTGCAAAGAGAACAATCCCCATTTTGAGGCATGCAATTAAGCATTTTGATAATATTTTTAATATTTTCAATATTTAGCATGAAAAGACAATGCTATCCAGACGTCTAAGCAGATTGGATAAATAACTTAAGGTCAACAGACTTCCTTGGATGACTCATTTATATTAGTGATAACTGGATTGAATATTAATATTAACTAGGAGGAAATTATATATAAAATACATTTTTGTGACACCAAAATAAATATTGTTTTATAACTAAAAATGTAATAAATACTTAATTAATACAAAACATCCATCTGCACATCACCTAATTAGGTTGCATAAGAGAACTTAATCACTTCATATTACAACAGGATGACATATATAATATGGTTTTCATTGCATGTAATAATAAATGCAATAGATCTAAAAATTTAATAAAGATACATAAAAACGAAACACCTTTTTGCAATAGCACAAACACCACCACATTATTTCATATTAAATTTAGCTTTACAAGAAGTTTTTCTTGTGAATTTAACGGGTTTTTGACAATCCGATGCCCAGTAAATAGTGCCATGGAAGCTGCCAACCAGGGACAATTACTTGGATTTATAACATGCCTCTGCAAAGATTACTAAACACTATAGTTTCTCCTGTCATAAAACTAGAAATAAGTCTTCATTCTCTGTCAGTTACAAGCACTGTGAGAGCTGTAACTCTGCTGTGAAGTGTTTCTGAGTGTTGCTGCAAAATCTCTGTGGTGTCTGAGAACACATATGTGAAATAGTGTGCAGAGCTGGGAGATTTCTCAACACCACCTCTTCCTCATCTGGAAAATACTATTTTTAGGGGGAAAATAATCTTGTCAACTCTTCTATCTCATTAACAATTCAAATTAATTGGCCAGAAGAACCAGTGACTTTAAAACACATCTTTGAAAATGAAAACGTCTGAATTAAATTCAAGACATTTGTCTTATTTAAACCCAGGAAGCAAACATAAAATATTCATTCTATCTTTCCTCCAGATTTGCCAAATATCAAAATTAAAATGTCACTGCCATGAAATAATCTTAAGTTTTTGCATTACTTTATACATATATAATTTGTTTCCAAGTATAGTATTTTTGTGCAAGAACTGTTTGTCAGGGGATTGTAACAGTTTTTATGTTTCTCACCAAAAGTGTATAAATGCAGAATCTTTAGACATCAACAAACATTACATTTTGATTTCTTGGGGTTTTACTGAGGGTAGGGGATTGTTTTTAAGTGGAGTAAAATACTATATTCTTAAATATGGTAAGAAAAAAATACGTAAAACAAAAAATTTTGGTTCGGCTCTAGGTTAACAAAGCCAGATTTGGATGCTTTGGTGTTACATGCTAGGAAAACACACCACATGTGTTAGTGCTAATACACAAAACCCTCCCAGGCTTCACTGTTGCACTGCCTGATACTTGGAACAGGTTGCCAGGTGGACACTTCACACCAGAGGGAGAAAAGTGAATACAGTGGCATTACTTGAATCCTCAGACCAGGACAGCTCTGTTTTCTTTAGGGTCTTTTCAAGCCCTTCCTCCAGGGATCTGTTGAGATTCAGCATGGTCTGAGAGACCTCACTTTCCTCCTGGGCTGGTCAAAGAAGTCTCACGGGATTTCATTTCCAAGGAGGTGACCTATAATCCCTTCCCATATAAACCAGAAAGAAGGGACACCTGGGTCACTACAGAAAGGGGTTAACAAGTGGAGCTGATGTGACTCAGGCTGACTCTGGGAATGTCTCAGGGAGGAAATGACCCAGGAAACCTTCACTCAGCTGCATGGGCTCTGTAAGTGGTGAGGTTGTGGACATCCGAGACTGGCATGGCTGGGATAAACCACTGTCTGTAGTGAGAGAATGACAAGGGAGGGAGGTGTCTGGTCTAGTCTCACATTGCTCTGCTTTCTACTACTTCAAGGACCACAAGCATGCCTACAGCTGGGTCAGGTGAGAGTAAAATGTAAGAGAAATCCAGAAAAGGATTGAAGTTATGCTATGGATTGATAGTAAAATGCTGAATACCAACATTTCCCTAAAATACGTGATGAATTAAAAAGAATACTTGTTAGGGTATCAACTGGTAAGGGTAGGAATGACAACAAAATAGGGATAAAAATATTTGAATTAGTTTTAGCTGTGCCAAAATATAAACTGGAAACACTGTCAAGTGCTCAGGGCAGGTACCAGTGCAGGCTGTGCCTCCCAGGTGGGGTTTAGCAGTTCCCCCTGGCATCTCACCCACTCTGCAGCACAGCAGGGGCGCTGAGCAGCTCAGCACTGCACCAGCCCCAGGCAGCAGCCGATGCCAAGCCTGCAGCGGTGGTGACAGGGCTGCTTACACACGCTCTTGGCAGCCTCGCCGTCCTACTCCCCACTTAGCAACTGGAGACGGCCCTGCTTGCATTTCAGGCTGATTCTTTTTAAAAGATTTATTGCTGGCTGTACCTCTACTGACAGCAGAGCCCTACTCCTAAACCTGATCCCTACTGTGACTGTCTTTGGCTCTGTGCCTTCTACCGAGGAGCAGACACCAGTTTGGTGAGTGCAGTTAGTCAGATATCCAGGTCCTATACTCTTCACTAGTAACTTTTTGCGGGTCCTAGTTGTGGTAGGTTGAAACTTGGTTGATGGACAAGTTGCTAACCCAATGAGAGGGCTAGTAACGCCTCTGCAATCGCACATTTATAGGGAAGCAGGGGCTAGAAGCTTCTTTTTGCCTCAAGGACCGAGGGGTGGTAGAAGGCGGAGGGCCCTGGGCCAGCCCCCCTGGACCCCTCGGCGCAGTGGTGGCGCGGGGCCGGCCCTCCCCCCCAGGGAGAGCTGTCCCTGCTCCGCAGGCAGCGTGTGACCGAGACCGCGTGGCCGAGATGATCTGAAGCCGCCGAGACCCCTCATGGAGCCAGCAGGGCCGGCGGGGCATCCCTGCATCCAGCACAGCTCTCGCCAAAGCCGAAGAAACTCCACATGCCGCAGCCGACAAGGACACCTTTTCTCTCAAGTTGGGGAGGAAGGAAGAGAAAGTAAAGTCCCATGGGATGAAGCTGAGCGTGGCGACCCCAAGGTCAGGAACAGAGGGGAAGGGCGAGACCACGTGGGATGGACTCTGGATGGTGACGGGAAAAGAGGGTGGTCACACTTCTGGCACGGAGCTCAAAAATGCTTTTTGCAAAGCCGTAGAAAGGACTTTAATCCATTTGAAAAAACTTGGAGGGATGGGAAATTCTTGTGCAGCCTGTGACTTTAAAGAAAAGCCCATGCCAGGCCATATAGAAATTGTGAGAAGCTGTTAAAGAGACAAAAGCCCATGCCATGCCACATAGAAGTTGTGAGAAGCTTAGAGGTTCAAAGCAGAGAATCTTTGCTTTCAGGTTGCGATAACTCATCCTTAAAAGACTAAAACCCCATTTTTTTTCTGTGGCCTGTGACTTGGCAGTGTGGGAAGACTGCAGAGGATTCATGGGAGAGATACCTTTTTCCACCTCAACAGAACCAGGCANGATTGTTTCTCTGGGTGGACTGAACTGATGGCTTGTGAAAATTACATGGCACAGCAGAAGAACCTCTTTTCCTTAAGCAAAAAAAGACTCTTTAAAAAGTGCGACTCTAACCAAAATGCCATTTGTTTTGTTTTGTTTTCACTTGTGAAAGGTTTGTAGTAAAAAAGGAGGCATTGGGAAAGAAAGGTGTTTAAAGGTTTGCTTTGATTTCTTATAATTTCCTAATTTCTTTTTTTTCCTTTTTTTCCCACTTCTGTTAGTAATAAACTTTTCTGTATATTGCAACTGTTTAAGTGTGGACCTTGTTTTGCCCCGAAGTTTCTTTACATTTTCCTCAATAAATCCATATTCCCCTTATGCATGTAATTGGATTTCATGTGTTTGGCGTTTAAACAAGCATCAAACCATGCGTACTAGTTCGAAAACAAACTAGTGAGAGACTCCAAGTCAGAAATACAATTTAATAGGAAAAATAAAATAAATAGTACAAAAAAACAACAACCCACTGACAGAATACAACCCGACCCCCTGACAGTCAGGGGGTTGGTAGCAGTCCAGTTAAGTGGTGGCTGCAGTCTTCCTGGAGTGATGGTTCTGTTGAAACAGTGGTTCTGTAGAAAGGGCTGGTCTTCCTCTGAAGGTCCAGTGGTGGTGGAGAAGGGTCTGGTCTTCCTCTGAGAATCCAGTGGAAAAAGGCTTTTTGTGCTGTTCCAAATCCCAGACTATATCCAGGTGGGAATGCTTGGCTCCTTCCCCCTGAGCAGAGCATCTCACAATGGGATGGTGAGTCATGTGGCAAGGCACTGATGGGCCCATTAACAGGAGATAGTCCGGAGGGAGGAGGCAGGGAACATTGCTACACCTGGTTTCAACAGCTGATGAAGATGGTAATAGAATGCACTGTAACCCCGGACAGCAGGACACTAGTCTGTATGAGTTAGCTGTCTTTGAAGGCTGATCTGAATTTCAGGTTCAGTCTCTTAGAACACAGTCTACTTTCTCTGGTCCTCCATCCAAAGGTGCTTTGATTTTATTGACACAGCTAAATAAACACCACAATTACCTTTGAGATTTTCTGTACTTTACTTTGAAGTACATTTAAAACCATTCAAAATATCTACCTGGACCCGTTCTGAAGTTTTATCACGGCTGGTTTCTAAACTGAGCTGAAGAAATCAGTGTGGTATCTTTATGGGCAGGATCACAGCATGACTGCTTAAATAAACATGAAGAAAATTTGTGTGATCTAAACAAACAAGCATTTCTAAAGCTCCAGAAAACTAAATATACAATGCTTTAACCTGACTAAGAAGTGCTTTGAATACTGTTGATCAAAGCCTCATTGTAAGAATTTCTCCAGCTTTGCCTAATGTGAAATCCTGTTTGAGGAGAAAAAAAGGCTTTTTTATTACCTTATCATATTTTTTGTCTTTTTCAGATAAGTAAAGTGACTATGTGCATACAGTTTAAAAATAATATTACCATGTAAAAGAAATTCAGGCTGTAACAGGTAATCCAACTTTTTAAAACCTAAATTTAGCACCTATAAGGTAGAGGAAAAATGATGCATTATTTTTTAAGAAATAAGTGTATATCATGTAGCAGTCTTCAGGCCCCACCAGACCCCATGCTCGTTTTAGGCACCGTACAAATACCAAGGATTTCCCCCTCTAAGAGCTTACAATCAAAACCTGGAATGCTGCTGGTTGTTTTCTAGAGGAAGCCTCTGAACCTTTCCAGATACTGACTACAACACAACTCAGTGTGCACAAAAATGTGCTGGGAATCTCTCACTCCTGGGGCAGGGCCATGCAGGGCCAGACCACGCAGAGATGAGATGAGGCGAGATGAGGGAGACAGGCAGACACTTTAGGTTGAGAAATACCCACAACAGCTACACCAGCATCTTTTCTTTTCCAAGGGCATCACAGAACTGGGAATTCTGAGGCTGTTTCAGCCTGAAGAGAGGGCAAGGGCTGGATGTCTTTTCAGAAAAGGCACCATATTCTCAGAGGCATCAGGCAGATGGAAGCAAGGTGTTGTTCACAACTCGCCAAGACTGGGCAAGAGCAAGTAGCTGAACAATAAACAAAGCAACTTGCACATGTAAATAAGATGTACATTAAATCACTTACCTTTCATGGAACTATCCAGAAACAAGCTGAGAATTTAAACCACTTTTTGCATTTGATGGTATTGAATGTTGAGAGAATTGTTTCTTTATTGTTGCTGAATATGATCTCTTGCAAGTTTAGGTCCTTAGACAGCTTGATAATTATATCTTGATTTCCAGGAATCTATTTGCTAACACAGGCATTTTAGACAACAGATATCAAACGTTTAGACAAAAATAGTAATTATTCTCTATTCAGGGTGTGTTATTTCAGTTGTATGACTAATTACATGGTTTTGGTTTTGTTCTATAATTAAATGAATTAACTTGCTACTTAGGCTATTACCATATTAAAGTAATTTTGTTTCATAATATTACTCAAACAATTTAGAGTATCACAACAAAATATTTTGGCTTCAGAGTAAAAGGCTTTTCTACAGAACTCTTTCAGGATTATGTCAATTTATGAGTCTTAACCCAGACACACAGGATGCCTTCACACATTTTGTTTAAAAGTTACACCCTCTCAAGTGGAATTGTGTTCCTTTTTTATCCCATTAGCTATGGAAAACAGGCAGATATGAAAACAGAGACATGAGCTTTTAGATCAAGTTTATGATGCTTTCTGAACCTTTTTATGCTTTTCTGAGTGGATGGGGTTTTTTGGTCCAGTCAGTATTGATCCCCTCTGCACTTCCTCTGAGACAGCTGAGGCACTGACTTCTTTCTGTAACTGATCCTCAGTTCCTGATGCCTGAAACAAAACACAGTATGATGCTAGAAGTTGTTTGCAGCCATCCAGAGGGACCTTGATGGGCTCAAGGTGGGCCCCTGCAAACCTCATGACGTTCATCAAGGGCAAGTGCAAGGTCTTGCACCTGCACTGATGTAATCCAACACAGACAGGGGCTGGGAAGAGAATGGATTGAGAGCAGCCCTGCTGAGAAGGACTTGGAGGTGTTGGTTGGTAAGAAGCTTGGTATGACCCAGCAATGTGCCCTTGCAGCTCAGAAAGCCAAACACATCCTTGGCTGCTCCAAAAGCAGCATGGCCAGCAGGGCAAGGGAGGGGATTCTGCCCCTCTGCTCTGCCCTTGTGAGACCCCACCTGGAGTGCTGCATCCCGCTCTGGGGGGCCCAGCATAAAGACTTGGACCTGTTGGATAAATCCAAAAGAGGCCACAAACACCATCAGAGGGCTGGAACACTTTTTTATGAGGAAAGACTGAGAAAATTGAGTTTGTTCAGCCTGAAGAAGAGAAGGTTCCGGAAAGACCTTTCAGGAGACTTCCAGTACCTAAAGAGGGCTACAAGAAAGCTGGAGAGGCACTATTTAACAGGGAGTGTAGTGATGAGATGAGCAGTGTTAAAATGAAAGAGAGTAGACTTAGACTAGATATTAAGAAGAAAATTTGTGCAGATGGTGAGGCACGGGAACAGGTTGCCCAGAGAAGCTGTGTATGCTCCATCTCCGGAAGTGTTCAAGGCCAGGCTGGAGGGGGCTCCGAGCAACCTGATCTAGTGGAAGGTGTCCCTGCCCATGACAGGGGGGTTGGAACTAGGTGGTCTTTGAGGTCCCTTCAAACCTAAACCATTCTGTGATTCTATGATTCAATCTTATCCTGAACTTTCAATTGATGAACAATTCTGAATAAAAACTACAATTCCTGTCAAATAGAAGAAAGATTGATAAGAGCAGAGTATTTTTGCAAAGCCCATTTAAGTACTGAGTTTCAATAAGTCTTCTCTATATTCAGTGGAAACCTAGACATTACACTAACACTCATAAGCAGGGTGTGGGTGTGTGTTTTAGCCACAAGTATTTTTTTTTATTATGTTAAACTGTTATGAAAATATACAGAACTAAGTTAACTGAAGAGACCTGCCAAAAAGTAATTTTAAAATGCAAAAATTGTATTAAAAAGCTTAAATTAAAAGAGAATCAGAAAGTCAATGAGAGGGACTTTCAGTGCAAGGAGGGAGCTGAGAAGAATAGGAAACAAAATTTATAGCTATTTCAAAGGGTAGGCCTGAGAGAAACTGCTTGAGAAGTTCAGGAGACAGCTTGGGAGATAATAAAAATAGCCAAGATAAACCATGTCTGAATTACAAAACTTCAGGAGTCTGAGTCATTAAGATGCTGTTGACTTATAAAGGTACTTGCATAAAAGATTTTGAATGTTCACAATGAGGGTGGGAGGCACTGGAGCAGAGGGCTTGAGGAGGGTGTGGAGTCTCCATCTTTGGAAGTATTTCAAACCCAACAGGACATAGCCCTGAGCACCCTACCCTGACCTCAAAGTGCACCCTGCCTTCAGCAGGGGTTGGATTAGATGGTCACCTCCAAGCTGAGTGACTTTATAATCCTATGATTTGGATTCATAGTCTGAGAAGCAATCAACTCAATCAACTCCACAGCTTCATTTTTGCAACAATCTTAATTTTTACCTTCACATATACTTTATTTTTAATGTCATACTTCTGAAAAAAAAATTCCTTAGAATTCCTGTAATTCACAGCTTTGAATTAAACTTGAGCATTTTACTTCATATGAATTTTTGTTAATCTGAAGTTTAGCACTCTTCAAGGGAGCTTTTTTCCCCTGAAGTTTCTTCACTTAGAAAACACTGCAAAGCTAGAAGTACCTTTGGGAGCAATTCAATCCAGTTAGGTCAATGGTACACAGTATCATAAAAGCTATGAGAAAAGCTACCTGCATACTGACAAGCTTGTGGTAGACTCCATTCTGTTCCGTTAATTTATTATGAACTCGTTCTGTGATGACACCATTTTCAAGTGCAGCAATAAGATCTGCATTTTGAGCCACTGAGCTACGTGTAGCATCCCTTCCTGATCTGGAAACAGTGGAATTGTGGCTCCAGATGAACATTTTCAGGTACATGTAACATTTCCTCTCTTCATATTAGAGTTGAACAATATATTTTAAAATGGTGTTCTAGTAAAGATCAAAATGGTCAGCTGAGGAATTAGAACTTCACAATATTTTTAGGTTTCCACAAGGTAAACTAAAGCAAAAATGTAACTTAGATACTGCAAAATAGAGTTCCAATGAAAATATATGTTAAGGTGCTTAAAATCATACTTTTATTACTCATACAGTTTTTTCCATCTTTTAAATTACTCAAAAATAATAAAATAAATTTTAGAAGTATGTAGTTTGTCACAACAAAGATGTATTTACTGGCGCATTGTGACAGTGTCTGATGGGATAACTTTGTATTAATATCTAATGATCCAAGAAATTACTACAAATTTTATATAATTCAGCTTAAAAATCTTCACTGAACATTTTGAAACACATTTTTAGAATATAAGTGGATTAATATGTTTTACAATTAGGAAATAAAGATAAAATTGTAATGTAGGGGATGATGTCCAAGAAATTCTAGATAAACCCGGTATCTTTATATTGTAACATGATTTTAGGAACTGGAAATGACAGCCATTCAAGCATCCTATAAAAATATGTATGATTTTTCTTGGTAGACTGATAGATTCACTATGTCTGAGGTGATACTAAAAAGTTAAAATCACATCAAAATATAGAAGAAAATCAAGTTAATGTCCTTCATTATAAAGCAGAATGTCCCATTCACATCAACAGTAAACAGAGATTCTTCAGAGGTTTGGTAAAGTCTGCAGAGAAAAGGGTCTGGTCTACACTGGATGTAAACCTTCTGTGGAGGTACATGTTCAGCACAGCAAGGAGGAGAAAAATTAGGCAAGAGGAGGACAAATAAATGCTTTGCAGACCACGGGTTAGCTTTGTCTTGCTCAACATCAGCAATCAGAGCTAGTCTAGTCCGAGCAAGCCTTTCTGTCATGCTCTGCCAGGAATGTCGATAGGAGGACAAGCTGTGGGGGGAGGTGAGAGGCTAAGTAGCTTGTTTAAACAAGCTCTGTAAGTTTTACATAGCAGCACTTAGTTGGCAATCCCACCAAATGTGTCTCTATCAGCAGTTCTCTGCCCTGCTGTCTCTGGGATTCACTTAACAGGTCATGGGCTGGGAGGAAGATCACTGCTTCAAAATAGTGTGAATTATCAGGGATTAGAACTCCTGGACAAAAAGTGCAGTTCTTGCTGGAATTAGTGGCAATTAGATGTCCAAGTAAACATTAGGGATTAAAAGGTCTTGGATTATTAGAAGGCAGATTAGGTACTTCTCCTGTGTCAGTATATGCTGAAAAAATGTTCTTTGAACATTTTGTCCGTAGAGAAACTGTAATCATTGCTGAAACTGTTTATGCAATGGTGAGAATCTGTCTTCATCCAGAGCATAACCATAGATGCATAGTAAGGTAGAGAAAGAGGGGGGAAAAATCAGCAAATATGATTGATTCAGACTGGGCAATAGGTGGAATTGTTTTGTAAATGGTTCATGGACATGCTTAGAGCAGACAGCAAGAAATACAGGGTTGGCTATTGCTTTGGATTGTCCATGTGGTTTATAAGTCAGGTCTGGACAGCATTCAACATGTAGCAGCTGCCCTAGAAGAACCCCCTGAGCTGTTTTTCAGTTACTTTGCTGAGTGTTAATAATAGCATAGACCACAGGGATCCCCCAAACTGCTTGGGAATATTTAGGTCTCAGCACACATTGAGCTCGCCAGTGCTCTAAAGACTAAAGTTTGTTTGGGGAGCCATAACATCATTAACTGAGTTCCACGGGCACTGACAAAAGCACTTCTACACTGACCAATACTGACCTGGTCCAGTGCTGCCGTCAGTGCTGATTCACTCTCAGTATCCAAAGCTGATGTTACCTCATCAAGCAGAAGAATTTTAGGATTGTGAACTCTATGAAAATTGGAAAGTATCATAATGATTCCATACCAGAAGGCCAAGGCATATGATGTATATATCAAAAAGAAAGCAATTCCTGTAGAAATGTTGGCTGAAATAGCCTGTTTTATAGCAATGTGTTTGACGTCTTCTATATTTTGGGTATCTGAAAGGAAAAAAACTCACGAAAAAGCCCCAGAACATACAAGAAGTTACCCTTTCTTTCATTGTGTATATGATAAATTTCCCATGAAATACAGTGAGGATGTATAAAATATTTTTGTAGACTGTAATCCAAGCCCAAGAAAGATCATGCTAAGAGCAGAAGAAAATGTATTGACTGCCTTTCTACTTGTGATATACTGAGCAATTTTATCTTACCGTAATTACAGATGAACACACAGAGAAAAGGTTTGCAACAATGGTTTTTCATTTCATGTGTCTTAGAAATTAAAAAGCATTAAGATGATAATTGCACCAGGGATGGCCTTGAAACTGTCCCTCAGCCTCAACTTTCAGTAAAGAAAAACCACAAAAGTGCATGGTGCCAAAAGGAGGGTGACAATGTGAACTGGGGTATCTTAATCACCACACCTGACCTGAAAGGGAAAATGGTAAGGAAGGAATGTGCTTCTCATGGTGATCATGAAGTCTTTATTCCAGAGTATTGAATAACCTGGCCAACATGATACTGGTTCAGTATCAAAGATTTTTAGTGATTATTTTCAAATTGTGGATAGAGACATGGGGCTGAAGAGTTACAACAGAGGCAGTAAGCTGAGAAACTGCACTCTTATCTTGACAAAATCAGCAGAGGAAGCTTGCAAACAAATCCTAAAGAAAATAATAAAATCTGAAATAAATGGCCATAAATTATGTCATGAGTTAGGGAAGCAAAGTATTAACCCAATTACTTTTCTTTGGTACTGTTTTTTCTAGAGAGGCTAGACCCAGTAAAACTAATCCATTGGGACTTCATTAATGCCTAATAATGCCAATTTATACTAAAGCCATGAGATAAATTATTAAACACTAGTTGAGAAGTAATAAAAGAATAGTAAGGTAAAAAAGAGCTTAAAGGAAGACAGAGGTGTTCAGCATGGAGATGTAATACACAAGGGAGCTGACAACATTAATTCTTCACTCAGTCTTGGGATTTATTGCTCTTACTTAAATTAATGACTTGGGCATGCAAACAATACTCATGATAATGAAATTTTCTGATGGTACAAAACTGAGAGGATCAGTACAGAAAACCAGTGAGAAGACCAGGACAAAAGAATACCAGAATATCTTCCAGAATTAGATAAATTATATCGGAGAGTAGTAGTAAGAGAAGCAGATGAACCATAATTATGTGAAATACAATAAGACAAAATGAAAGAAAAATATGATCAGTGAAAACTTATACTGTATGAGAAAACGAAAATGACTTAATTTGGTTAGCCTCACAAAATGTATCTGAGAGAACCTAAGATTTATTTCTACAAGCAGCACTAGAAAGTAAACCCACAGGAGGGAATTACTAAAGCAAAGGCTCAGTGCAGGTCCAGGAACAAATTAATATACAGGAATTGTGCATATATTTTGTTGGAAAGAGATGTTCAATCTTCAAACAAGTACAATACTATATCCTGAAGCAGTAGAGTTAAAAAGCTCCTGTCATACATTTTTTTCTACAAAAACAAGACCTGGTCTCAGTAACAGGGAAGGTCCTTCCCA
Organism: Machaerirhynchus nigripectus; assembly: GCA_013397975.1. Taxonomy (NCBI): domain Eukaryota; kingdom Metazoa; phylum Chordata; class Aves; order Passeriformes; family Dicruridae; genus Machaerirhynchus; species Machaerirhynchus nigripectus. The sequence goes on along the minus strand of VZRQ01008601.1, from coordinate 559,084 downwards.
CTTCTGAACCCTGAGGGAAGGCCTACATCAGGTTTAGTGCACTCGTGGCAGGAAGTGGCTGGCAAACAGTGCCTTGAAGATGAGCAGGAAAAAGAGATAATGAGAGTTATGAGAGTAGTGAAAGTGGTTGGGTGACCAAAGAGAGATGTGTTGAACTGGGAAGCCAAGGGAAGGTACCCAAAGATCTTCCTTGGCCACCTGAGCTAGGTAACAGTGGCAGCTGGAGCATAAAGGGATATGCAGGTCAGGGGATGGAATATGTTTTCTGTGGGTGACACAGTTGTTATTGAATTTTGAGTTTCAAAACTTGCTGAGGTTTGTGGTCATCCTGCTTATATTTAGATAAAAGATCAAAAAGATGATGGCAAGACTGGTATTTCGTAATGTAATCAAATAAATACATGTGTATGACCTTGGTTTTTTAGTGTCATACTTGGGGATTTTTTGCCATATGCCTGTTTTTTTTGGTTTGCAACTCTCACTGGGTTTATGAGGTCTGTAAGACCACATTCTCTTCAAGAAAGGAGCTACATCTCTACATGTTTTGTGATGCTTTTTTATACTACTAAAAATAAAGTAAATAAAAAAAACCATCAAAAATATATTAGAAAAATGAAAAATCTCTTTAGCCACTGGTATAAAAACAGCCAACATATGGAAACTTCACAGCGTTTTATCTGAGTCCATGGTGGAGGCACTGCTCTTCTTCAGCTGCACTAGTGTCATCATGCAGCTATTCACACCTTTCTGTACATGGACGAGGTCTAAATTCACTAAGAGACAGATTGTGTTTTTAAATCTTACAGACACCAAATGGGATTATAGAAGATATGGCTCACTAGTTTATTGAAACTCTTGTGTTTTTCATATCTTTGCAAGGAGAGCTGATGAGAATTCCGTAACAGGACTGAAGACCAGAATCACAAGTGTCAGTTTCCAGCCTTTTGTAAAACCAACTCTAAATGCAATGAAAAAGGTAGCCACCACCTGAAATAACATTGCATTTTTTTCTGTACTCCTTCTTTAATCTTGGAGATGTGTCTAAGAAAACCCATCTGCGAGATATCCCTCCCCCAGGGCCTCCCTCCGAACCAGATGAGTGGCAGTGATTTGTGCACTGGACTATACCTTACCCTCCTGTGGTCATCACCCACTGACAGAGGAGGGAAAGGACCAGAGGAAAGGAAGAAGGATGAACAAGAAAGTTGTGTCAGGAAGAAGAGAAACCAGGTTACAAATCAGGCAGGGCGGGTGGCAAAATGGGAACAGGGGAGTGCAATGGGACAATGAGGAGTGAAAGGTATGGGCACGGAAGAATAATAAGAGTAGGAACACACACAAGCCATCTGGCACAGAGTGGGATTAGAGTGGGAAAATGCAAGGTGCTCCCTCACTCATAAAATGTTGTTAGCTCAAAGACATAATAGAAGTTGAATTTCAAAAGTTCTGTGAAATATTTACAATAAGATTAACCAAATATTGGAATAATCTTTAGAGAACATTCATTTGAGATCTCTATTACAAGAAAAGAATAGCCATGGCTTGAATGAAAACTTTCCTATTACCTGGTCATTTCTTCCTTCAGCTTTCCCATCAGAGTGTAAGAAAAATTTCTTGGTAAAATTCACTGATGTACCAATACAGAAAAATTTGCTGGAGAGTTTTACAATAAGGTTTGAACTATGCTATATTTTATCTCTAGAATTAGTCTTATGGATGCCTGTATTTATATCTAGAAAATTTGTCTTGTCTTTTCAGAGTTTGATAGTGTTGGTTGAGAAGGGATGAAAAGCTTAAAATATTAAACAAAAAAATTTCAACAATCAGAATGAGGTTTGGTATCGTGAGAGCTCTTGGAAACTTGGAGGAACTCAGTGTTTTCCTTTCATTATGAGTTCTCAGGGTGGCCTTTGAGGGTCTTACAGCAATGCAGTAGCAGGAGGAGGTGGCAGAGGGGAAGGGGAAAGCTGCTCTCAGAAGAGCAGAGAGAAGCAACCATGGAAGTATCTGAGCATCTGCTCTCCAGCTGCCTGTGGCTGTCCTGTAATTAACTATCTGCAATTCCTGACAACAAACAAGGTTTGCCAGTCCCTGGCTTTCACTGAGTAAAGTCATGTCTTACTGCCATGATACCAAAACAGTGTTCTGTTAGAAACGACGGCTTGTTGGTAAGAGTGAAAAAACAACCCTCTTACTCCTTTGGCAGACACAGCCCAACTCTGATTCTTTGCCTCAGGCTGCCAGCAGAGGTCATAAAGTATTTGTGCAACATTCCTTTTGTCGTGTTACAGTCATCTTTGAGGCATGGGAGACTTCTACATACTCTTTGTACAAAAGTCTATGAAGTTATGTTCAAGCATTTTTTATAACTATTTACTTCTTAATACAGTTTGTGATGTATTCAAAGGTATTGAAATTGGACCCATCGCTGCTTCTTCTGCTACTGGACACAGCAAAGAGTAGTGTTTGTGCACATACATGTTCACCCACAATGAGAAGTTCATGGGTGTGTTATTGAGAATTATTTCCTTCTTGTGAAGCAATCTCATCCTAGAAACATAATCCTTTTTTAAGTGTAAAGCAATAAACCCTCTCTGTGTTCTCACTGCAGCCATCTTAACCAATTAGACAGTTAAATTATTTTAAAATTATTTTTTTCATTTAATATAAAAGTGCATTGTACATTTTTTAAAAGTCTGTGGTATATTAAATTGAACCAAACACTGAATTTCTCGTCCACAGCTGCAAAATCAAGCTGCTATGAAATGCTTTTATTTTTTTATTAACAGGAAATACTGAATTCACCTAGTATAAAATACTGATGTTTGTAGTAAGATGCCTGTTGTCACAGGTGAACAGTTTCACTTTAATATATATGTGGCATTTTAATACCCTATTTTGTAAATTTCTATATCTGTTCTGTAAAATTTAGAAGTCATGTGAAATTCAATGTAGAATGATAGTGGTGCTGAATGTAATTTCTCTTAAGAAGCAAGAGTTATGAATGGATGAAGTGGGTGTAAATCAGCTCCTGTCTGTTGCCCATGCCTCTGGCAGCAGGCAGTCACGTTATTGAGGTGGCCAGCATCCCAAAAATCCACTACCATCCACAAGTTCTTTAATAATAGCTGATTCAGTCTATTTTAAAATGAATTATTTATTAATAGACACAAAACTAACAGACGTAAGACTTAAAACAGACTACTACTACACAGGGGAAGATTAAAAAGAAGAAAAAAAGGCATACTAGTATTTACATGCAGAATTAAAGGTACCATTAAAATTACAGCTAGCTGAGAAATAGTGTAACTTAGGATTCGGTGTTTCTTACCATCCAGTTGGGGTACACATCAAAGTCCTTTCCCTCAGTGTCCGGAAAAGTAACCTGGAGTTCATTCAAGGCTCCAGGGAGAAATCTTCTCACATACCTCCACAGAGTGTGTAAGAGATTTCTGCCTCTGATAGTTGTGTGGGCTTTTATAGACATCAGAACCATGCCTTTTGGTCAAGAGTATTTCTTACATCTCTTCCCACGTTTGCTTTCCAGACAAAGATGTTGATTCGGGGCTTGGTCTCAGACCCTCAGGAGCCTGGAGGTGATCTCCTGCTGAGCTCTCTGGCTTCTTGCTGGGCTATTAGTCTGGCCTGAGTTATCTCTTCCAAATGCCCCAGTCATGAGAGAGGGGGGACGTCCTGCCACAGCAAATCACTCAGAAAAATGGAACTCAAACTCTGTATCTGGAATCAAATTACCCAGACTAAATGAAAAACTCTTTGCTCTTGTAATACTCTGAAATATTTTAATACATGGGAAGATTCTTCTTTATCCTTCTCCTTTATCTTAATACATTTTGTGATAAATTAGATTAAATTAGGAAGAAATAAATGGAAGGCCTTTGATTTGAATGAAGCAATAAACATTATCTACCATCATGGATTGCCTCCAGCAGGTCTGCTTGACACAGTAGAAGCTGGGAATAGCAGTTAGTGTCTACTGCCTTAGTCTGGGTCTTAAGAATTCTGACTTTAGAAGACATGGCAGCAATGCTGTCAGGACTGTAAATTGATGTGCTAATCCCTTAGGCAGGAAGGAGAATACTGCTGTTTAGGTTAGAAAAATACTGCATATATTGAGTTGAACAAGACAGACATGAAGAAGTAAAAAGAAAAAAAAGACAGTGCAGACCATTGTAGCCATTTTCTGAACAAATGAGGCCATCATGTGGCAAATTAAAGACATGGCCATAGGAAGAAAAACTTGGTATACAGAATAGAGTAATAAAGAAGAAAATACACACCTTTCATCATGAACGCAAAGGAAACTGGTGTTAAAGATCAAACATGGAAATTACTTCAAGCATTTCAATTTTTCACAAGTAATTATAGATTAATTTTGAAAGATATTTTGAAATTTTAGAAATTCTTTTTCAATGAAATATCCGTAGATGGAAATCACATATATTTTTTCTACAGCTAAAATCTCATGGATAATAGTGGGAAAATGTGAGCTAGGAAGAATAATCATATCTTCAGAGGAAAGATTTCAAATGTCTACATACTAGTGCCAACTGAGCAACCAAGCTTCCAATTATTTATCAAGCTCCTCAGGAAATTGCAGGAAACAGAATTATAAACATCTGCAAAACTAGATTGCTGTATGCTTCATTAAATGTACCATTAACAAGCTGAACAGGGAAATATTAGCATCCAGAACTGCAATTCACAAAGCTAATACGCATGAGGAGTAGTGTCTAAGTTATTTTTGATTCAGCAGATATGTAAATAACTCTGATCTTTAATAACCCATCTTCTGTTACAGTGAAGACTAGACAGACACATGTAGATAAATCTTCTGTAAAGCTACTCAAAAGAAAATCCTGGGAAAACTTAATTTGGATTAGGAATTCATCTTATGGATGGAAAAATGTGTCCTAATTCCATAGTGCCTTTTCCTACCCGTCCCTTGGAAAGTGTGCAAAAATTTTGTGGTTTTTTGTTTGCTGAACAACATGGAAATGATGTATTGCTTTACAATACTATTAAATATATGCATATCAAAGAATGACTGAAGAGTTTCTACAACAAGCAAGAACATTGATTAATCCAAAATGAAAGCTGTACAAAATGTCATGTATGTAAAAGGGAAGGTAAGAAGAAGTTAATCTTGGGGAAAGATGAGAGTGCCTAGGAAGAAAAATTGTGGTGCCAGTGTTAACCAAACAGATTTTCATAGCCCCAGCAGTAACGAGAGTAGATAATGCTGGTGGTCACTGTGCACCTACACTGCTTAAAAGGGCATGTAGTGACAGACAAGGGGAAATGGCTTCAAACTGGAAGACAGCAGGCTTAGATTAGGTACTAGGAACGAATTCCTTACTCTGAGTGTGGTGAGGCACTGGAACAGGTTGCCCAAAGAAGTTGTGGGAAGTCCCATCCCTGAAAGTGTTCAAGGCCAGTTTGGATGGGACTGGGAACAACGTGGTCTAGTGGAAAGTGTCCCTGCCCACAACAGAGGGGTTGGAACTAGCTGTTTTTTAAGGTCCCCTCCAACCCAAGTCATTCTATGATTCTACAGTAGCTTCATTCTTTCCAAGTTCTGCCCTGGCTTTTTTATATATTGCTGTGATGAAAGCTGTCCTAATTACAGACATTTGAAATGTAAGTGGGAACCCACAGTTCCTGTGTCATACAGATATGCATTCCTTCTCCCTCGACGTTGCTTCATTGTAACATCTTGTGTATAGTGAACTGACGTTTTTTCTTGGATTAATCAAGGTATTCACTTGCCCATTTTTCATCTGTGATTTGAGAACCAAATCAGAACTCACACAGAAATAAAACTATTCCTGTTTGTTAGATGATGTAAGGACCACACTTTTTTATCTCAGAACAATTGTTTGCTGTATTCAAAAATACTCTTAACAGATTTGTCTCCTTTACTAAGCAAATGAATGATACCATTTCTACTCAGAGATTATATATGTTGATGCAATATTTTCATTTATCTAAAACATCAACAACTTTAAATGTCAGGACATTTTAAAACAGCCCCATACAATTTCTAGTATATCCATAAAAATTTTCTCTGGCTTGGTGAACGTAAGTCTGCAGCCAGTTTTTATGGCTCTACTTTTATAAAACATTATGTAACGCAGGATTTAAGATGCTTATTTTAGTAGAGCATTCATTCAAGGTGTGATTCATTTGCTCTACACCAAGGCATTAACAATGTAGGTATTTATGATAATCATGCTCACACCCCCTTATGTAGAGATACAATACAAGGTTGTTGCTAATCTGACCTGCTAGTGACAGCAACCCTAGAGCAGGATGAACTGTGCCCTAGTCTTCATTCACCCCTATCTTCATGTGCCCTCTCTTCTTTGTTAACCCTGCAGAAGATAGACTTGCTTAGAGAAATGGCTTAAGTTTGACTGCTCACTGTGAGTTATGTGCAGTTCTGTCCTACGTCTGTACAGCAACAGTGTCATGATACTGATCTCCCTCTTTAATGGAGTACACGCAGAATGAAATGTATACAGAAATAAGCACGCAAAGCTTAAAAACGAAATGTACTCGCCTTTCAATAACAGGGACTGCTAAAGATGTTGTTCTTGTGTGTTCTGCTATTTTCCTTCCTGTTCTCTACTTTTGATAGCTCTGCAGTCCATGAAACCCACAGCAAAGGATGTGAAGTTGCTGCTGGTCCTGTTTCTTACTTTCTGCTTTCAGTTTACTAGATTAAAATAACTAGAATAATGATACCATCCTCTCTTGGAAATACAGAATGAATTTATGATTAAACTACATGGTTCTGGACAATTTGTCTAGAAGACCGAGTACTTGACAATAACAGTTATTTAGACTGTCCATAGATACATTTACAATGTAGCTTTTTCTGCACAAGAATTGCTGATTGAATGTTTTTGCCCTATATTCACAAGCAGTGTATCAAGTTTCTTCTTTCCTCCAAGTTGTCTTCTTTCCTTTCAGTGACGAAATCTACAAGTAAGACTGGATTTTGAGGGAGAGGAGGAGGAGTTATAAAGGTACAAATAGACTATACATGTTGAGGAAGAGATTAAATTTATGTCTGTTTGTGCTGTGAATGCTTACAAGGATTACTCATTCACAAATGTTTAAAGGAGATCTTCAGTGTCTGACAAAAATTAATGCTGCCAGGAAGCTTGTTTTTATAGACAAGTATAGCAACAAGAAAGAGACAACAGATTCAAAGTATTTACTCATAAGAAAGGAGAACTGGTTCCACTAAAGCCGATTGATGGGGAGTCAGTGTTAGGGAGGAAGACCGTTGAACTTCTCCCAACCTGTGGGATAATTCAGGAAGAACTTTGAAGGAATGTCTGAAGAAGAGACTAGTGGAGATCAAGAACTGATGTACAGTCTTCCTTTGGTACATGGTCTATGTTATTGGTGAGAAATGCTCCTTCTTGAACAAACTCTTGAGGCGAGGGAGAATGATGGAGTTTACTCATGCTCTCACTCTATGTCAGAAATTATAGAAGGGTTTAGTAGTGAGATACTTGTTGCATAAAGAACAGCAAATCATCCTTGCAGGAGTAAATATGCTGGAGAAAGCTGGATGCTGTACTCAGACACGAAAGAAACACGCAGACACCGTTCTGTCAGGATAGGAGCCAGGGCCAAAGAGAGGGCCGAAGAAGGGCCAAAGAAGGAGCAAAAGGCCAAAAAGGGGCAAAGAAGGCCTGGCCTCTTTTTTCAGTCAGTTATATATCTTTTTAGAGACAACCATGGATTGGAGGATGGGGTTACCACCTCTCAGTGACACTGGTCAGACCAAAAGTCTATCATAATTCTCCGCCTTATGAAAAGGAATGGAAACAATAGAGACCGGTAGGTAAACATGCCCTATGTTTACAGAAAATTCGCGAGAAATTCTATTACAGGAATGAAAACATCGAAAGCCTGCAAAACTCAGGGCGACAGCTGGGCAATAGGACACTGTGGTATTTAACATCTAGATAAGAATCTTCAGTAAGAATCACTTTCTAGACCTAAATCCTGTTTTTCTTCTGAGAACTCTATTTTGGTTAGTTGTTTCAGTTGGAGGGCTATCACACTGTTGAACTTAAGTCCTTGCTTTCTGTTTCCCCACAGTCAGTGGCATTTGCTTGCAAAGTCATTAGGATTGCCAAGGCGGTGTCAATGCTGACACCTCTCTAAAGACTTGTTCCAAAGATAATGGGTCTAGAGGCACAGGAAATGTGTGGGAAAACATTCAATTACTTCCCCTCAAAACAATGAGTTCTGCTTGAAACTGCTGCAGGCTCTCAAAAGAACAAGACAGAGGAAAAAAGGCCTATTACTTCAGAATAACAACACATAGATATCATCCTGTGTTTAGGGTGCTTATGGGCAAAGAAAAGAGTTGGCTACTCCAGCACGGACATCTTAGAGTTCAGACAAGTGTCTTGTGGCATCAAGGGGAACCAGAATGGTCAGCGCCTAACTGAAAAGGCAGAGCTAAGGAGTAAGACCTCTTACGTGCCTCGGAAAGATGTGGTAGAATATTGGTCCTTAAAGCAGAATTGTCCTAGTTCAGTCAACCCTTCCTTTGGGTAAAGCATTGCAATTTAAAGCTGTATGAATACAATATGATGAAGAACACAATTTTGGAGGTGTCTTTGTCTATCCTTTTGGCTTTGTGCCTATAAATTACATGATGAGGTATTGAATGGTAGCTCAGTTGTAGTAATATGGCTGTTGTGGTCTTCTGAAAAAAATTCTGAACAGGATGTAATTGTGAGCAGCAGCATAGCTCTTCAAGCATTTACAGTGGATTTGAAATTATTATGCAAACTTTTGCATAAGTCTCAGCAAATACTTCTTTAAAAATGTAGAAGTAAAGAATGGGGGAAAATTGTTTTGGAAAGTTTCTACATTTGACATGAATTTCTGAAATATATTTTAAACTATATGGCCAAAATGTTAAAATTTTGTTTTCAGATGTCTGTGGTAAAATATTTACAGTGCTATCTTGATTTTCATGAAGAGCTAAATTGGTCTGGTAAATCAAGCATCTTTGAAATGAGTTAGGGAAATAATCCAATCATTACTAATCCAATAATTAGAAACTGTATCATCAACAATTAAAAATTCTAGTTTAAAAACTAAATACTAACATCCAGAATTTAAAAAAAAATCAGTTTAAGTACGTTCTTGCTTAAATCTTCAGACTATAATGTTGAAGAGTACCTATTTAATTCTTACAGTTGCAAGAATAACTTATTTACACTACTATGGAGAATAATATCCTTATTGATGGACAAGAACCTTATTGTATCAAACAATGCATAAATAGGAAACAAACAAATTTGCCAGTCAAATTGATTTTCCATCTAAGACAGGAACAAAATAGGTATGTGATTCAAGAGGAATACAAAGAGACTGCATCAATCAACATTCTGGAGAGTGTTATTAGTACATGGCTGAGCCTAATTGATCAGCCTATCTGCCTACAGACTGGCTCTGTGTGTATAAATATCTAGGTGTAGGTAAGATAGACCATATGTATAAATCTCAGGGAATAGAAATTGCTGTGATGGGAGTGTGGACATTGATTAATCAAGACAGTTTTAAACTTAAAACCAAAACTTTACTGCATAAATATTCACTAGCAAAATACATTTCTAATGTTTAGTTATTAATAATTATTAATCAATATTACTCCATATTCAAAGCAGTTAGCCCTTAACAGCCATCCTATATTAGCAAATAATATACAATATCCCAGAGCCAATGCCAAGAATTCAGCACCAATGGTTACAGTCCTTGAGAGTCTCAGTCACGGCAGTGATCAGGTTCAAGAGCTCTTCAACCAAGGACACTAACACTGAAAAGGATGCCGTCCTCCCCCCTCCTCCAAGTTCAAATCCAGGATTTTCACGTTGTATAAAATACTGCAGTCTTTAGAGAGTTCTTAGTCCTTGATCTCTGACCCCTAGGATGTTGAGAGACTTGCAGATAGTACTTTCCCAGGCTGCAGCAGGTGCCTTGTCTTGCCCATCAGTTGTGGTCTTTGGTATTTTCTTATCTGCTGTTTCATTTCAGTTTCATTTCAAGCAGTCTTTTTCCAGCTCTTAAGGTTGCAACTCTTCAATGATCAGTAACCATCAGTTAGGTACTTACAGTTCTGGTACCTTTGTTTTCAGCCTGTGCCCATATTTTCAAGGCCTTTACTGACATCCCAGGCTAAAACTCCACATCATAAGAGACATCTGGCATCAAGCTTCAGCGCACTGCAAGTTCTCACAGCAATTGGTAACAAGCCTAGTAGGCCAGGACTGACTGTTTTTTATACAGGCACAGTGAGTACAAGGCTTGAGGTTTATTTCTGACAAGAGCAAAACTATTTTTACTGAGCATGAAAATATTTCCAAATTGCTTACCAGATATACTGGATTAGAGTTCAAAGCAAGGTAATATTAATTACATTTGGCTTAGCATGCTTCTGCCTTCATGAGTGCAATGGGCATCTGCTTTGGCCACATAGAAAAGAGGTTTGAATAATGAAAACTAGTAGTGAGAAACTGGTACACAATTACTTAGTATTTCTTGTGTTTATATGACTTATAAAAGGAAGAAAACCGAAAGTATCAAGACTGACTGTTGATACTGAAATAATTACAATGACAAAAGTAGCCACAGTGACAATTCAGATATAAGTACTGCCTTTGATCTAGATGTTGCATTACACACTTTGAACGTTGACCAGGGAATAGTAGATGCCTTTTTCAGCCAGAAGCTGCTGATGGGTGCCCTGCTCTACGACCTTGCCATTCTGGACCACGGCAATCTTGTCAGCATTTTGGATGGTGGAGAGGCGGTGAGCTATCACGATGCACGTACGACCTTCTCGAGCTTTATCCAGCGCCTCCTGGACAATCTGCACAATGAACAAACCAAAATGTGAACTATTCTGGCAGCTCTTGAGATATACCTCAACTGCCATCTGAAAACTCTAGTAGTGAGGGAAAGGGAATATCTGTTGCTCAAATTTCTTGATTTAGACTTAGCCTGTGTGTTGGCAAAGAGTCCAGATTGTTAGAGTGGATAATGCTGTGATAGTTAAGAGCATTAGAAGGAACCATGCTCATTACTGAGATGCATGGCAGGAAAACAAGAGAAAATGGTCTTAAAATTTGTAACAGGAGATGTTCTGACTGGATATTAAAAAAGGATTCACTACAAGGATAATTAAGCATTGAAACAGGGACAAAAACATCTCTACTGAATCCCCTCGAGATTTAAGTACCCTACCAGACACAGCATAAAGTAATCTAAATTTGAGTTCAGTATTGGCCTTTGTGTGAAGTGGAGGTTTAATTGGGGACCTCCACAGCTTCTTTTTGTGACTGATTAATTATATATGGAAGTTAAGTCAATATTCTTGGGTCAACTGCTATCATACTAGTTCTCATGATTTCACAGGGAGTCTCATGAAACACATTTTTCCTAAAGCTAGCACTGTTAGAAAAATGCTAAAAAGAATCTCTGCTTTCTTGTATGCTTCCTTACTATTATTAATGCAGAATAAAATAAGAGATTAAATTTCAATACCTAACCTAAATGATAATTCATGGGATTATTTAATGGTGTTTTCCCCTTAAACCTCCTTTTTTCATGCCTACAATTGATCAAAACTGAGTAGAAAGATTTTAACTTTCCAGATTATAATATATGATAAGATATTTGCCTCATTAATAGCAAGCATTTTTGTAGAGTCCCTGTCAATTTTCTACAGCTAGATTGTACGTCTGTTGTACCAAGATTACAGCTTTGGGCTTAAAAAAGAAGTAAATGTTTTAGCAATTTTCACTTGAACTTTTCATATTAGCCATGAACACGTAGCAAGGACCAGAGAGCAATGGGAGAAGAAAGAAAACTTAATGAAAGCCAGATTTCAGTTTCACAGAAAAAAAAAAAGCTCTGGAAGCAGCCTCAATCTTTTTGGCTTCTGCAGTTTGTGTGTCCTGATTCAATTTTGATAGCACTTTCTCAGTTGAAGCCTGAAGATTTCTAGGCTAAGGAATGCATTCTTCATAGCAACTTCAATCTGCCTACTGCCACACATGTAAAAAATACTTTTTTTTCCCCGAGGAGGGGTAAGATATTTATATTTGTGTATTATTAGCCTAAGTATGTAATCTGCGTAAGACACTGTATTTCCAGCTTTTGGCTTTAAACTGTGGGAGTAAAAACAGTAATCATAATACAAAGAAAATTTTAAAAAATTAGATTCCAGATCTCTGGCTCAGATTTAAGTTACCTTTTCACTTTCTGTGTCTAAGGCAGAAGTAGCTTCATCCAGGAGCAGAATTTGGGGCTTACGTACAAGAGCTCGGGCAATAGCAATACGTTGTTTCTGGCCACCAGAAAGCTGGGTTCCCTTGTCTCCTACACGGGTATTGTATTTCTGGAAACAATATATTAAGTTCAGACTATGAACAGAAATCAGTTCTGACATATATTGAAGCATATAAACTGACATCAGCCACCCATAATCTGCATATTCCATGCCAGTAGCTGTCTGAAAACAACTGGCCAGAATTTCTATCTGCCATAGATCTATAGATCTTTTACCCGTAGACTTCTTTATAACATCAAGCGTTTAATAAATTCAAAGCAATGAGCCCCTCTAAGGTTGAAATAGCAAGGTTATTCTCAATCAGAAGACACAACACCAAAGGTCAGTGGAAGTCTGTGACAGTACTGGGGTTCAAACTCTGACAAATCATGCGAAGTGAGATAAGAATTTAGGGGAAATGTGATTAAATTTTTAGCCTTTCTGAATACTTGTAATTACATCTTCCTGGTCACTGCATGGGACAAGATTTTGTGCATGGCAGACCCTTCATCTGACCCAAGATGCTCAGTCTTACATTATTATATGTTTGTCATATATATATATAGGTGAAAAAATTCTTAGTAATTTTCAGATCATAGGAATACTAGAAATTTAATTTCTGACTAGGTATAACTGGAAGAAAAGTGTAAACTCATCAGTCTAGCAGAATCTTTTACATATGCTTGAGACAGACAGGAGCTTAAAATGAACTGTTCTACTTTAAAAACCCTACTCCTTACTACCAGATCTCAGTTAGTTAAAATTGTGTATTTTCTTCCTGAGATCTTAGATGTTCCACTCTCCACCTGACAGTGGAATCTCCCAGAGTGAAAATAAGTATGGTAAACACAATCAAGTAAGGAAAATATTTGAAGAATAGTTTCAAGTCTATTTTCATCTCAGAGAATTGTTGTACCCAGGTAATTATAAGCAGACACAATTTTTCCCTACCACTTCAGGTCACGTCCAGTTCTGAGGCGAGAAAGGGAATAACTTACATCTGGCAGCGAGTCAATGAAGGAATGAATATTGGCTTCTTTTGCTGCACTAACAATTTCCTCAAAGGACACCTGCCGACTGTTATCTCCATAGGCGATATTTTCAGCAATAGTGAAGTCAAACAGGATTGGTTCTTGTGAGACAATACCAATCTGAGCTCTCAGCCACTGAATATTCAGCGTATTTGCATTCTTGCCATCAAAAAGCTGAGAAAGCAAACATTTTAAATTTAAGTTACATGGCTATATATATGAATTTGAGACTTATTGTAAATTCATACACAGAAGCTATGCAATTGCAGCTCTTTCCTTAGCTCTTTCTTACCAACTGCAAACCCACAAAATCCCTTCCCCTCCTTCTCATCTATGTTCCAAAATTTTCCAATTCGTGAAAGTGAGAACAGTCCCTCATGCTGCCTCAAACATTTTCTTTACTTCACTCTTTAATTAGGATTTTGAAGACGGTGGAAGATAGGACATGCTGAGGCAACTTCAAAGAACTTTGGGTAAAATTCTTTCAGATGTTTCTTCAGCAGGAAAATTTTCCTCTATTTCGCATCTATAAAGAAGAAATTTACTTCTGCATTCCTTAAGATTACATTTGCAGCCAGTTTTCTTTATTGGCAACTCTCTCACACTTCCACTAAATTTGCCTGCTGAGTTGCTATCATTAGATAAATGAAAAAAGGATTTTTAATTATTTATGTATCAGTTTAATAATCATATGAGTCACCTTAACTTGGACACAAATACACCAGGACACTGAAAGGGCTGTTAGGTCTCCACTAGAGTGACCCAGTGCCCTCAGGCTCTGTGCTGGGTGCCATGATCAACTGTCTAGTTGAAGAATTGCCCCCTTCATAGCATGGCTACTGGAGGAGATTAATCTAACTCCACAGTTTGTGCTAAAAACAGCCAATTTTCAGTCAGTGTAACTTTTTCTTCAAAGGAAAAGGTGTTATAATGAACCTGATTCAAAATCCACTGAAATACGGGAAGTTTTGTGAACAGCTGTTCTGACAGTTGCTGCTTTAAGCTAAACCCCTGTCACTCAGTTCACAGAGCAACTCAGCTTCAGAATTAGTCCAACACTTTTGTGGTTTCTGTGCCACAGGTCTGTGCTTTACCCTTCAGTAAACTGTTGTTGGTTATTTATGGACACAAGGTCAAAAACATTGGTAAGGAAGTTGCACTTTGTTAAACACACTTTAGTGGCACCTATGCTGCTTCTTTCCACACATCATTTTGCTACACTGGACCTTTTTGGGCACTTTTAACATCAAAAAAAAATTTTTCCATTGCATCTAGGCCTTATTTAAGTATTGCTTCATCTTTTGTGAGTATCTCTGCAGAGAAAAGTTCTAAAATCCTTCTTATTCTCGCCTCATTCAGGCAAAAACGTGTGTTCTTTTTCAGACAAAAACTCTGAGCACATTTACCTCAAAGAGCAAAAGCAATTAACAGTACCATTATGTGAAAAAAAATTCTAAAGTTGCTGATTAAGTAGTATAGGAAACCCTACACATATTTTAAACCAAAATTACTGAAAGTATTTGCAATCTATCAATTGATAGGCGGGCATACTCATAAAGATGTTTCTAACAAGTAAAAATTACCAAAAAAATTACTTTTGTCAATGTTCACTGGTTTTTTTTGAAAGAATATAGATGGCAAACTCTATTACTATATTATACAGAAGCCATATGTTTTTTAGCTTTTTAAACTGTTCTTACTATAAAAACCTCAGGAAATTTGCCCTGAATTCAAAGCCATCATTAGACTGTGGATCAGGCATATTTTCATCACACAGATCTTCGTTAATTCATTGTAATGGGGGAAATCGGGACTTATATGCATCTCATTTAATTAAGGAGACCCAATGAGTCACTGCTGATCTTTAAAATTAAAAATACTGAAAAAAACCCCTATAAATATCTACTCTACTTATCACATCAAACCAAATAAGAATTCCATCACTGAACCTGTTGATGTGTTCTTGCAAAAATACTTACCATTTCTCCTTCAAGTGGGTCATAAAATCTCTCGAGCAGCTGAACAACAGTGCTCTTTCCACAGCCACTGCTACCAACAAGAGCCAGAGTTTGTCCCTTTTCTACTTTTAGATTCAAACCTTGAAGGATTTTGACCTCTGGTCGGTTTGGGTAGTTAAATGCCACCTCTTTGATTGTTATGTTTCCCTCAAATGTTTCCTATAATTAAAATAGTGTTACTGTTACATCTTTAAGACAATTTCACAGATTATTAAAATATAATTGCAGAAGTATCCCCAACCCCCCACAAAATGAATAGAGATTTTCAAAACAAATACCCTTTTGGCTCTATGTGCAAAAGCTAGACTCACAGTAGAGAACTTGGTTCACGTTGTGTTCAGATAGTGTCAAGAATGCATTGTGATTAGGATGTAATCAGAAGGAGAGGAGGAAATCAGTTTGAAGAAAGTGAGGAGGGTGCTGTCCATCTTACCAACAAATAATATCACCCATCACACATGGCTTACTTACAGGCTTGTCTCCTTCCTCACTGTAACTATCTATTGAGGGCACTCTTTCAAACAGCAGAAACAAGTGTGCTGCTGATATCTTGGCTTTGGCATAGTCTGGAGCAAAAGAACTGGTTTGTCCTAGTGCCATTGCACCAAATACAACAGCTGAAAACACTCTATAAAAGAAATCAGGGGAAAAAAATTAGCAGACAATGAAAAAAAGGACAGTGGAAATGTGGCTGCAGTCAACTTTTTCTTTTACTCAGAGAAAAAGACAGCTAAATTTAGTAAGAATAAAGTAGTAATCAACTATTATTGCTTTAATTATTAATTTAGCTCCAGAAATTTCTTTTTACCCTCTTTTAATGACATGAGATAAACATGCCTGCATTCCAAATTCAGTGCTTTCATTACTTATTGACAGTAATTTCTTTAGTTATTAATTCTGGTTAGTAAATTAACTCTCAGCTGAGGCTGTGAGGAAAAGGATTAATGGATGGCAAAATTGTTACTCTAATGCTGTTCTGTCATCACTGTGATTTCCTCTCTATTGTTCAATGACCTTTGGGAATTAGTGATCAATTTTTAAGGCACCAATGAAAATAAGAAATCAAGCCTGTAACAAGGTGACAATAAAGATTTAATTTTCTACCACATCTCTGCTGGAAACAAACTTGCAAACTTACAATACCAATAAAGGTTGAAAACCATGCTGTTATTGGTTTACAGTGATTTTTATGTCATTTTATGTAATTTTATGGGCTACATTAGAATAGTTTAAGAACCTGTTGTCTTCAGCTATTACTTACTGCCACCATAGAAACAAAATCATCACCAAGAAATGGTATTTGACATATGACACCTCTTAGCCTGTTTTAAGGCAAAGTAAAATAGATTCATTTTTATTAATTTTGCCTTTTCTCTTTAGAGCAACCTAAAGTGATTGGTTTTATTCTGCATTTGAACAGCCTAAAAGGGCTCACAGTTTTTGCTCAAACCCTCCCTTTAAAATCTAACTGGAAATTCACTCAGCTGGCTAGAGATGTTCAGCTAGGAGATGGGATGCAGACACTTTCCAACATCTTCTGGTCAAAATCAGCTGTGTTAACTATCTTTAATGAGGCTGACAACAAAAAATCGGTATGTTTGACCTTCTTGGGTATTCAGGTCACTGATACCCACACTAGTAGGATCTCAGTATTTCATACTTGTTTCCATAGCCCTGTATTGAGCTATTACCTCTTAAATTATAAATTATTTTTCTAGACAGACAGAAAAAAGCTTTCAAAAGAGATACTTACAAAAATACACTTTTATACTCCATGTGCCCATTTACCACTAGATAGGCTCCAAACCGGAAACAGCCGGCATAGGTAAAGAACATCATTGCTTGTGAAAGGGCAAAACAAAAGCCAAATATATGTGCCTTCTTCACAGAATTTCTGTATAGAAAGAATGCATATTTTCATCAAAGTGTGCGATCATACTGAAGTCCTCGTATGCAAACAACAACTGACTTCAATTGATACTGTTACGAATGGGAAGTTTACCTACACTGAAACATTAAATAAAAACACGTCTTCTGTCTCATAGGGGAGTAAGTTCCTTTTTATACCAGAACAATAGAAAGATGAAAGTCCTGGAGCAACCCCATCAGTGTCAACCCTGAGAATGGTTATGAACTGTTCAGCAAATTGTTAGATAGGAATACAAAACCCAGCAGCCTGAGAAAAAAGCTAATATCTTTTATGTCCTGCACTGTGCTCTAACCATTCAATTATTATGGTAGATGTGTTAGTGGCACCCCTGCTTCTTTCTCATTATATCTGTGTACATATACTTTCATTTCCTTTACTTTTCTCATGGATGTCTGAAAATGAAACGTTCTGTTCTGGAACAAATACAACTTTAATTGGCAGAATCCTTTTAGTTGTTTACTTTAAGACTTTTAAATTTTTATTTGTCCAGACAGACTTATATATATTACTTCATTTTCAACCCCAACCCAGTAAGTAATTATTCAAATGCTTTCAATCTTACTAACACTTTAAAAAATGGCTTAATGCAATATTCAATTTACATGAAAAAGGTTTTAATTAAATATCCAAAGCAATTCAGGTGAAAATTTAGATTAGACCACTTCAGAAGCTCACCTAAAAGCAACATTTTTCCAAACCAAGTGATATTGCAATAGAAGATACCAATATTATAACAGAAAATTAATTAAATCAATTTTTTAAAAATGTTGACTGGTGGGGGTTGCATTCGTCAACAAAAATACGCAAAATATTTACATTAATTCTGAGATAATTAAATTATGCATTAAATCATATACACAACAAGAAATATATTTTTGTTGAAGTAAATGTTTGGAATTTATTACAGATATTTTCTTTTAAGCTTAGTTATTTTTATTATACCTGTATGGTAAAATCAAATGTTCTCCATACATCGACTCGAATTTTCTTTCTCGGGTCAAGCTAACAACAGTTCTAATATTTTCTATTGCTTCTGTGGCAATCTGCAAGAAAAACAAATGTTTTAATAAAAGCTAAGATTATGTTGCAATTCCTTATTCTAAATTAATAAAAAGATTCTGTTGGAATACAATTTTATATTTTACACTGGTTATTAAAATCATAGTCTGTTGATATAAAAACAAGCATTTTATGTTTTTATTTTTATGACAGTGAGATTTTCTTACAATACTCAGAATTTTCTGTTAAGACCTCTTTAATGTTTGACAAACAACTGGTGAAAAAACATTTGACAGCAATGACAGTTATGGAGAGGATACTCAACAAGAAGAAAGCATATTAGCATTCAACTTCCGGTCATCTGAATTTGGGCTAAAATCAAAATGTCCAGGTTACTTAGGTGCCATAGGGCCTAATTTATATCTCAGCAGTAACTATTTGCTCTGATACCTTCTTTAAGCTTGCAGATTCTTTAGACTTGAGTCATTTGTATACACAAATGGGCCAGGGGACATTCAGATTAGATATTAAAAAAACCCCCCACTGTTAGGGTGGTCAGGCATTCAAATAGATTTCCCAGGGAGATGGTACAGTCACTGTCTCTGCAAGTGTTCAAGAGATGGATGTGGCACTTGGGGGTATGGTTTAGGGGTGATTATGGTGGTGCTGGCTTGATGGTTGGACTTGATGATCTTGAAGGTCTCTTCCAACCTTGATGCTTCTGTGGAAAGACCCTCAACGCGTTAATGCATTTTGCTAAAATATACATTTCATGCAATTTCAGTTTCATAAAGACCATAACCTAAGGTTTTTAATAATGGTAAGTTCAGCAACTCTTTGCAGAAAGCAGATTTTCCGGGTGGAACACTATTTGTACTGAAAAAACCCAGTATTTTTAAAAAATGAAAATTTAATAAAATGCCTGTAGTCCAGTGCTTTCTTAGGTAGCCCTAAGAAGGGAAACTCACATTACCATGAAAAGAAAATATTTTTTTAGATTTTGAAAAAACCCCATAGATGTTTGGAACACCTGTGCTAATTCTTCACAATATGCTGCACTAAGAAAGTCTTTAGTGTCTATTCCAGGAATTGTCAATTATTTTCTGTCACATTTTACAAAAAAACAACATGAAATAAATGCTCATCCCTTAGAGAGAAGCAGAAGAAATGCACCCAGTTGAAAGGAAAGGAACGGAATTGCATGTCCTTAGATAAATGATTTTCAGCAACTTTTAAAAACAGTACGACATAGGCAGAGATACTAGAAAAGTTTTACCTTGAAGAAAGCAGTATCTGGAAAGTGATGAAATAGTTGTTCCCAAAAGGATTTTTGGAATGAAGTGACATTAAATGCCTTCATTTAATTTGCTAAACAAGAGTCAAGCCTTCTTGCTTTTCAGTTCTCATCTTCCACTCCAGAAACAAAGGAATGGCAAACAAAAACCAGTGGACACATACATAGTGTCAGCGCAAACATTAATAAGACAAAGGAGGGGAGAGAAAAAAAAGAGCAGTGTGATAAACATAACATAGATGACATGCCAAATGGGGATGACAGAAAAAAAAATAATGTCAAAATGAAGATGGTTGCAAACTAAGGAAAACAAAGATGAATAGAAAAGGAAGGAGAAAAGAATATGCCTGCATAGTGTTTAGCACGTTCTGAGATTTATCAACTACAAAAATATTAAGAGGTTAATAACATAAGTCTTTGATTATTATTGAAGAGGTGTGATGCTCTGTAGGTCTACTAGTGTAACTGGCTGTCTTTGGAACTTACATATTGTGAAATGATCTGTATTTGGAAATAATACATCCCTTAACAATGCTTTGGTAAATATGACTGTACACATTATACAAAAATAGATTAATTTCTCTAGACCCACCTTTCCCGCAGCTTCCAGCTCTCGTTTGTCTTTCTTAGCGTGCCCAGCCAACATCTTCATTTCAATCATTCCTGCCACTGCAATGATGGGCACAACAGCTAGAAGTAGCAGGGTCAGCTGCCAGCCATAAACTAATGATATAATAATTCCAGTCCCCAGGTTGGCTATGTTTTGGGCAATTAATGCTAGTCTGACACCAGTTGCCTGGAGAAAGAAAGAAGGCATCTATTACTAACATAACTGCATTTTAAATAAGAAAAGCATTTTCACCCACAAAATTCCTGATTCTCAAAACACTGCTTAGAAAGTCTTAACTCAGCTTTGGTATTTTTCAAAATGTGAGTTTCTTAAATGTTTTTGTAAAAATTATCTAGATCACCTTTATTTCTTCTTTCCCCATATTCTGATTACTCAAATTTACTCTTCAATTTCTAAATTCTGCTCTTGAAACTGAGCAAACTTTATCCTCATCACATACTCACATTTACATCTAAACATTAAAATCTGTC
Source organism: Machaerirhynchus nigripectus (assembly GCA_013397975.1). Taxonomy (NCBI): domain Eukaryota; kingdom Metazoa; phylum Chordata; class Aves; order Passeriformes; family Dicruridae; genus Machaerirhynchus; species Machaerirhynchus nigripectus. The sequence continues at coordinate 538,323 of VZRQ01008601.1, read as the reverse complement.
ATTTTGCAGATCATAGAGCTAGCTTTAAAAGTCATCACACAGAGCCCAATGAAGAAGAAAATTAAACATTTAGCTTTTCCTAAGGAAATAAAGCCTAAGATACTTCAGAACTCTTCAGTTCAGAAAAAAACCCAGCACATAACTTCATATAGCAGTAAAAGTTTACTTAAGCACACACAAATAATTACATTCAATGTAGTTTAGCTTGATATTACAGACCCCTTAAAGTACACAATTTACTTTTAAGAATCTCCAAAAAGTAACAGAGAAAAGGAAGTTTATTGCTCACAGTTCTTTTTTTTTTTTTAAATAAGAAATCTGTACAACAAAAAAAATAGCAGGAGATCATAAACCGAATAAATTTAGTTGCATGTCTTTAGGTGAATAAGACCTCTTTAAAAAGACTTCTTAAATAAGAGATTCCAAATAAATTTGTTTAATAAGGAAGATCACAATACAGCACAATAGTAAACTTAGGAAAAAATTTATTTAGAAATTACTCTGTAAGCATATATTACCATAATTGTCATAAAGTGCATCAGTGCATTCTCTACCTGCTATTGTTTTATAGTAAATTTTAGTTGTCAACATCAAGACTGTTATCCAGCCAGTCAAACCCAAGCTGCATCTTCACTATATACCAAATATGAAACTTCCAAATATGAAACCTTCCAAATATGAAAACTTCCAAACCCGAATTTTACTTACTCCTTTCACTTTAGAGGCATCATCAGCAAGTCTTGTAGTTAATGCTCCAGTGCTATTTGTAGGATTATCAAACCAGCTCATATCCTATAATAAAAAACGTTATTTTTAAGACCAGTGTTTGGACATTTCAAATAAACTGCAAAGCAAATCTCGTATGTGGCAGTGCCTCGGTTCTGCATATTTAAGTTAAGTTTAATTCCTTCATTGCACATTGAATATTTTTAGAAGAAAGTGTAATCTTGTGAATCATCCAATGTATTCATTGTCACTGCTGAGATGGAAGGAGAGCAGCTGAGAGATTCCCTACTCTGCTTGCTGCTGCTCCCTCACTGATCTCCTTGGAGGAGAGAGCTCTTCAGTCACACTCCCTCATGGTTGCAAAGCTGTTTGGGGAGGGGTTAAGTGTAAAGCATTTTCAGGTTAAAACCAAAACATTCGTTGCTTTGTTTCTTCTCGTATTGAAGATGCTTATTTGGAAGCTATGAGACACCAACAAACAAAACAACAAACCCCCCCAAGCAAACAAAAAACCAAACTGGTCTATCTGATCAAAGTTAATTGCTGGGATCAAGTACACAGTTTATGATTTATTCACCATGTGACCAAACATCTGATTTAAACGTTCATGTGTAATATACATTGAATGAAGTCCTGGTGATGTATTACCGGCATTTGTGACCTCAAGACTCAATTGCAAGATTGCCCTTTCATTAGATTTTCAGTATGGCTGATCTATAAATTGTAATATTTCAGACTACAACAGTTTTCTGTCACACTGAAAATAGTCACGTTCACATGAATCAAATTATGTTACCACATGTAGCCTTATGTGCAAGACTTAAAACCCCATAACTATCATATTGTGTATTTCAAAATCTAGAATACTGATCCTGAAATCATGCAAAATTAAGGCAAATTTAGAATTGCTTTACAACATTATGTTCTATTTATATTTTAATTCTCTGAAAGTGGTTTTACTTTCAATATACAATCTTATTATTGCATTAACAAACAACAATTATAGATTTGGGGGCTCTTGGACAGAGATTTCCAATAAATTAAAAAAACCCATGTCTGTACATATCACAATTTAAATCAGACATTTGAAGTAAGAGTTACAGTGTAAGTTGCGTTGCATTTCTTTAGGGGAGAAGGGGCACCAAGAAAGCAAAGCAGGCAAATGAAGAGATAATGGGATCCTGCTGGTGTACATCAACTTGTCAGGCCCTTGTAACTTGGCAGTAAAACAAAGTCTTTGCAAGGAGTACATAAAAAGCTCTCGTATTGATTTAGGACTCTCCCTCTAAGGATACTTTGCATAACCATATGTAACTAATCAAATTGGTTTCTAGTCTGATTTAAACAATCTTCTCTGTATGATAGAGTGATGTAGAATACAGTTTTTTATGCCAGTACAATAAATTATTTTTAAAACCCTGGAAATCAAAATATTTATTATCTTTACCTGTCTAAGCATTGCTTTAAATGCCATGAATCGAAGCCTCATTGTAAGAATTTCTCCAGCTTTGCCAAATGTGAAACCCTGTTCAAGAAAAAGTAAAATGCTTAGTATAATATTACACTGTGTTTATTCAATAAATATTTTAGATAAATTGCCTCTACAATTTCAAAGGACAAAATATTGCAGTCCTGTTTGCAGAAAGCAAATGTAACAACAGGTTTAATATACATAAATTCTAGGTTCACAGTACAGACATTAAAATATTGTTTCTGAAAAAATATAGGGAGCATAGCAATATTTCCCAGCACTGCTTCACCAGAGTGCTTTAAGGAAAAGATCACTAATCAACCCTTTGACTTCATTTGCATGAGTCAATCTAAGTGAGATTTAAACAAGCAGCATTTAGGCCATTAATTTTAGATTAAAGACTTTGGAAGGCAACCTGGGTTCATTGAAGTCAAATGCATCACTCAAATTTAAAACATTATCTGAACATTTATAAACTGAGCAAACCTATCATAGCCCTGTACTACTCAGCCTTCTGTACTCAAGGCCTTTTTTGCTTGTGCAACAGGACAAATCCATAAACAAAGCAGGAGGTTTCTGCAAGAGACTGTTTATGCTGCTGTCCTATGTGCACATTATTATTTCACTCTGTAGGCTCATTTAACAGATAAACTATACCAACATCTTCATAAATTATAAACCAGACTATATATGAAAATATTTTATATGATTACTTATTTTTTTCTTTTTAAGTGGCACTATCATAGCAGGTAAAACCATTCGTATTTCAGCAGGCGGAACTGAATATCAGCGTGATGAGTGTTACCTGACAAACTGGGCCTGGGAGTCTTTGGGTACTCCCATAGGAGAAATATGGGACATTCCTTTGGATGAGGAAAGGGTTAGGGAAGTAAAAAACTGGAGAACTAAGGCAGGAGACTGATAGATTTTCCGTTACTAACAGATTCAAATAGGAAGGGTTGAGGGTGAGAGGAGGGTGGTAGAATTTAAAGGCTGGAGGGGTTGCCTGTTAGTTGGCAATGGAAAAAGAGCAAGAAAATCCAGAGTTTCATTGAGAGAACAGAGAACTGTTCAACTGATGAACAAGAGGGGAAGTTCTGAAGTTAAGAGGTCTGAATAGGTTTGAAAACCTCTTACACACAAGAAGCTCTAGGTCAAAAACGTTTCAGCACAAGACCACATCTAGAACCATAACTACAGTTTCTGGTTTGAGTTGGAGACGTATTATAAAGATGTAAATTTTTAATTATTTCAGGTCTGGTTTCTAAAACATGATGAACAATTATAATTACGTTAAGTTAATAAAACGTACCTGAAAAAAGAAAGTAAAAAAGGAAATGATTCCAAGTACTAAAAATAGCAGTGAATATAAGTTGCTCTTTTCTCTTAAGACGTCCTTGTCAGTTTCTGAAAAAATCTATAAAATAGAATTTGACACAACATTTTTAAAAACTAACTAACAATCTAAAATACTCTCATGATTCTCAATAACTATTTTTGGTAGTCAATTGCATTCATATAAAATTTGAGCATATGTTACATACTGTTTAAGGTAGAACAAGAATATTTCAGGTTGTTGCAAGATTTTTAGGATTTTGTAAATTTTATACAATTTTTCAGATTTTTACAAGAGTGCTTCATCTACTCTTCAGCCTCATTATGAAGTGATTGTTTTAAACCCTATTTTGTCAGAAATAAATTTTGTGGGCTTATAGTTTTTTGTGTATTTTACTCCAACTTACCCCTATAATTTCAGAAAATATGATTGCAAATGCAGGTTGTAAAGCTCCATTGATAATTGCACACAAGGTTCCGGCTACAAAGTATGGCCATTCAGTTATGTTCAATTTCATGATTTTCAGAAATGAAGCTGGAGGTAATTCTTCAGCCTTAAAAACATGAATTCTGTTAGGACAAACAGGAATGTATTTGGAGAAATATGAAGAAAAGGAGAGATTAATAGTCAGTTTCCTATTCCCAGAATCTATTCAGGGGAAGCAAAAATATATAGCTTTTAATAACATGAATAAATGATCGTATATTTTAAAAATTATTCTAATTCAAGGAAGAAAAAGCTGTACACTGTATCTACAGCTCTTGTCATTTTATATTAGTTTCTCCATATAATTTTTGTTGGTGAATACTTTGGTATTGGTCACTGATGACTGAACTACTCATTCTGGGCATATTGCTGTGTATAATCCATGGCTTGAATAATTCAAGTAAATGTTCATTAAGCAATTTATAATAGCAAAGTAGTTGCTGTAAATATGAATGTAATAATTTTGGGGGGGGTTTTTTTGTTGTAAGAGTTGTTATGTTGGGCCAAATATTCTGTTTCTTATCCAAAAATCAATGTTTAACCCATATAGACTATGTTGGTATGGTATGTAAATACATGTAAGTATAATTCCTTTAAAGGAAATTTATTTTTAACAACAAACTCCTCATATTTGTTACAGATTTTTTAATTACCATTTTATTTGTATTGTCATTTGTGTTGAGAATAAAAAAGCAAGTTACTAATAGTATCAGTCAAAAGCTATTTAGAATTTTAAAATTCTCATGTTTTCTTCATCCCTATGAAATGCCTCCTTCTCCTCGTACCTTTCTTGAGCAGGAGAATGAATTTAACATGCTTTGTTTAAAGGAATCAAGTTCACTAACAGCTCTGCAGAGATACTTACAGGTGAATTTTTCTCCTCATCAGGACCATTATTTTGCTCTCCTGGCTTTTTCATGCTTCTCCGAGTTGATCGTCTTCTCAAACCTGTTGTTAAGGATTCTTCAAATTCTGGCTCAGATTCACCCTTCTTGGCACTACGTGCATTCTCATCATTTTCTGATGGTGGAACTTCAGCTTCTATTGCCTAAACGTGGTAAGAACATGATGCTAAGATTAAATATGCATATCTTACTTCAAAATTTCAAAATTATGAGGTAATCAAAGTAAAAGTAACTTTTTTTTAGTTGAAAGAGATACAGGGGAAAGAACATATAATGCTTTAAGGAGATAAGAAAATCTGTATAGTATTTAATGGAGCTCTATCTTCAGAGCTTTATTCATATGAGTTTTGCACCTCTCATGAAAATTCTTAAAATAAGTGGAGGACAGGGGACTGACAGTAGCTGCTCTTTTATTAACAAATTAAACTAAAAAAGTTTTAAATTGAGGGTAAACCCTTCGCACTCTTCTTGGGTTCTTTTAGAATGATTTCTTGGGGGATATACAGTTTATTCATCGAGTGATAAAACATTACCGCCTTTACTGCAGAACACACTTAACAGTTGTTTACCTTAAATGGAATAAGGAAGTTCAGCATGAAACTGAGTCAAAAAGAGATTTTGACTGAAAAATTAGAGCAGCCTGGAAAAGAGCCTTACCCATGGTGGTACCTTTGCCAGTCTCTTTGACAGAATAAATAAATGCCTACCCACCCCTGAAGTATTTGATAGCAACTGGATTCAAAATTTCCTTCAACTTGTGTTTCTTTTTCCAGAAATTTTTAAATTTTTACTGCTTTTTGCACTACTAATAAAGATATCTTTTTTTACTTGCTTTCCATTTTTTATTTTCTTTTTTCATTGTTAAAAAGTTTTCTTTTCTAAATTTTATATTTCCTCACTTTTCCCATAATCACATTTGCTCAGATACAAAGTTGCTTTGAATCTAAGGAAACGAAATGCATTCTCATATTCCATGAAGAAATATTTTGATTGGTCAGGTTAACCTCTTCAGTCTGACATACTGAGATGGCAGCTTCAGTCTCTTTAATGGACAAAGTGGTTATGCAGTCAAACAAAGGTTACAGTGAAAATCTGCTATAACCTAATGGTCACCGAGGACATTGGGATGTAAATATCAAAGTATTTTGGTCTTCATTTAATAAATAATATATTTCTGAAATTTATTATAATTTGCAATCTCTTTTTTTCTGTCTATATAAGTTAAAAACATATTTTTGCTCTCAGCATAGCTGATTTTTTTTCTTCTATTCCTACACATTTTTTTCTTCAGAAAGAAATTCAGTATGAAGGATTATAACTAAACAGCTTAAAATATGCATGCTCTGTTCCTCCAGTGTCAGCTACTGTATTTTACCTTTTATCAGACTAAGAACAAGCAATGGAATAGCAAACTACTGTAGTCATCTGCTCTACATTAACTACACAAAAGGAAAACATAAAATAATCTTTTAAGTTTAAATATTTAGAGGATTGAAAATGTACTATCCTGGGTTTAAACAAGTTTTGTACCAAAACTAGGGGTCTCTCTCAAATTGTTACTCTCCTTTCCAAGCACATGGGGTTTTTTGCTGCTAAGAAAATATGCTGCAGAGTTTCTCACACCACTGATATAACGACTATGGATGAGCAAAAAAAAAGAAAATGAGGCAACATCTAGAGAAGAAGTACCTGCATGTTAACAAGTTTGTGGTAGATACCCTTTCTCTCAAGCAATTTAGCATGATTCCCTTGCTCTGTGATAACTCCACCATCGAACACAGCTATCAGATCTGCATTGCGGACTGTTGACAGTCGATGAGCTACCACAACCGTGGTGCGTCCTTCCCTTGCCTGAAAACAGCAATATTTAATGTATTTAGAAGTAAATGCAAATAGTGTTCATCTTCACAGCAGAGTTTAATAAGACCTAAAAGAAACATTTAAAAGGTTCACAGAAAAATATAACTTTCAAAAAAAAATTTAAAAGCATATTTCAATGAGTACCTTAAATTAGAAATATAATCTAAAGCTTGAAATTTAATATTAGAGACCATCTTCCAGTGTGGCACATAAACACATCAAATTTTGATCACAACTATCTAAACAAAAATCTCAACATATAAAATTTTAGAATGTTAAAAACCCTAAAATTTTTTAAATGCTAGAATTTTTATATTTAGGCCCATAGTTGCCCACTTAAACCTTAAAATCCATGGAGAATTTATAGTCAGAAACATTAGAACATATTTTGCACTCACTTTTAAAAAAACCCAGTGTTTTAAGTTCTAAGTCACTGCTAACTCAAGTGACTACAATAAAAATAAAATTCTCTGCAATTTCATGTGAATTGTATTTCAACTAAGTACTTTTCTTAGGATATTTATAAGCATATTACACTTAATGTTTCAAATGTCACAGCTTGTCATTTTAATTATGAGGCTGTTTTAAAGTGATTAAGCAAATTGTAGCTTAAATAATCAGAATAATAATCCCAAGCAGTGGAATTCTGTTGGAACCTGGATGGAGTTCATCTTCAGTGATGACCCTCAAGAGTCCATCATGGGACCCATACTACTTAATGTCTTCATTACTGATACAGATAAACAGGATTGAGTGCATACTCAGCAAGTTTACAGGTGACATCAAGCTGAGTGGTGCAGTTTATCCACTTGAGGGAAGGGATGGCATTCAGAAGGTCTCTGACAGGCCTGAGGAGTGGGCCCAGGAGAACCTCATGAAGCTCAACAAGGACAGCTGACTTACAACAATATGAATGGTAGTAAGACAGATAATGGAACAGGATGGTATTTACACCAAGAAAATGTTGATTTAAGCTTAATAATGCAGAAAATATGATTCCATCTTCTAATCTGAAATAAGATCTCTCTCTGTAATACCTGCAGGCAGTCAAAAATTCTCTGTGCAAAGAATATTTGCCAAATCAAAGTTTATGTTTTGTATTTTTATGGGTCTCTATTTTCAACAAAAGTCCAGGAAAGAAGTAAATATTAGGCTCCTGCTTAATTTTAAAACACTACTGACCTTGTCCAGTGCTGCCTGCACAACTGATTCACTCTCAGTATCCAAAGCTGATGTTGCCTCATCAAGCAGAAGAATTTTAGGATTGCGAACCAGAGCTCGGGCAATTGCTATTCTTTGCTTCTGGCCTCCACTCAGCTGTGCCCCTCTTTCTCCAACCACAGTTTCAAACTTCTACAAGACATATACGTGTTGAAAACACTCAGTGGCAGAGTTCTTCCACTAAAGAAAGATGTCAGTAATGCCAGTAACATCTCCTTCCTCTACAGGAATAAACACCTACTTGGATAAACCTGACTAAACATTTGTGTTCCTGGAATTCTAGTAGTTCTTTAAATGACTGACGAATCATTGCCTGAAGATAAAAAATTAACATTATTCTCAAGAGTTATGAGGAAGCTCTGCATATTCACAGGTCCAGGGATAGCTTCCTCTCTTAAAAAACATTCCTTCTGAGGAACTATTTGGCACAAGAAGGTTTAGAAGAAATTATTTCAGCAGGAGAGCTGATCTGCTTACATTGGGTAGCTTCATGATGAAGTCATAAGCATTTGCTTCCTTGGTGGCTTTTTCAATCTCTTCCATGGTGACATCCTCACGGCCATAACGAATATTTTCTGCAATAGTAGTGGCAAAGAGCACGGGCTCCTGATTCACCACACCAATAACCTCCCGCAGATACCTTACATTTAAGGTCTTAATATCCTGCCCATCAATGGTAACCTAAAACAAAAGAGAGCAGACAAAAACTGTTCACTGAGTGTTTTGATCAAGGAAGCTCTCTCTCCATGCTGGTATGTGCCATTTTAGGGGAGACTTTACCATGTCACTGGAACATTGACAAGGGCAGTGCGGTCAGAACTAGGCTTTCAACAAGTGGGACATGCAGAGCAGTCATCTCACTTGAGGTATCTTACCGTGCCTTCCTTGGGATCATAAAATCTCTGGATGAGCTGAACAGTTGTACTTTTCCCACAGCCACTGCCACCAACCAGGGCCACTGTCTGGCCAGAATTAATCTTGAGATTCAAGCCCTTCAGTATCTGTCCATATAAGAAGGTTGGTCAAAAACATAACAGTATTTAGAAATGTCAAGGTAAATTTGAAAGACTACAATAAAATAACTTTCATATTTCTAGCAGAATCTGGTAAAAATTAAATTTATAAGCATGTGGGTTTACATTTTGGATAACTGATGAGTTCAGCTTAATTTTCCTTATAATTACATCACAACTGGTTCAGTATCAAGGTATTATACAACACACTTCACAGTTACCTGTCTCATGAACCAGTTCATATGACAAAATAATACTACTCCTACTACCCATAAATAAAATATAATATGGAAACAATATGATGCCATATTTCTGTATTATGTTGCCTCACCTTTTTCTTTAATGCACCATGTAAACTACAGGGAAGCTATGTAAAAGTCATGGTTAAAAGCTGAGTGTATTTCCTTTCTGCTTATCAAAAGTAAGAAAGATCACTTTATCCAGGTCAGTGATTTTCCTTTAAGGTAAGGAAGGAAATAGTTACATAGTGCAAAGACACTGTCCACAGAAATATTTTCAGGAATCATTCATATGTCATCTATTGTCACTGCATTAAGACTGAATATATGACAGTGCTTTAAAAAGGAAACTTATTCTCTGTCTAGACAAATACAGATTCTGATCTCCATTCCATATACAGCAAGTCCTTGCTGGATCTACTTTCTTTAACTGGTTCAGACACAGTCATAAGAGAGCTGCATTGCAATTATTTTAAAACTCACTATATCATTATTATTACTATGCACAAACACTTGAGTTAGGATTGCAAATTTAGATTCTGATAGAAATACCTATTTATGGTTTTTTGCACAGCCACACTTACTAAAGCTTTAGACAAAAAATATTATTCAGGACACTTAACATGTTTAGCTAAGGTGGAAATAAATCTAGCTAAAATCACTGTGATGACAAGGTAGTTTTATATATATTAGAGAATCAACCTGAAATTGTTATATTTTCAACAAAACTTAATTTATGTGATTTTTTAATGATTTTTTTTCCAACACATGATCCACATGTTCAACTGTAATATATATAAAGTTTCATTTACAGTACCTCAACATCTGGTCTGGATGGATAGTTGAAGTAAACATTTTTGAATTCCAGGTTCCCTTTTATGTGGTCTGGTTTGTAACCAGTTTCTGAATAGCTGTCAATTTGAGGTTCCTGTACAAAATAAAATAGAAAAAAAACAACAAAAAACCCCCAACATTTTTTTCATAAAGAAGTTATTGAGTGCATTATGATTCTGCAGAAACATTAAATGCGTTTTTTAAGTAATTTAGGTGAGACTTCTGGAAGATCTAAATTGCATAATGTTTTGCTCCCTCACTTGCTACATAGATGATACGCTCATTCAAGAATACTTTTATAATTTCTCCATTCAGCTTTTGTGTGAATTTAGTTCCTGTCTTTAAAAAGAAGGGTCTCTTACCTTCAAAAGAAGTTTTGAAATGATAGTGAGGGCAAAGATACTCACATTGTCAATTATATTAAAGATCGTATAGGCAGCTCCTCTTGCACTAGCAAACGCCTCTATGCTTGGAGCAGTCTGTCCAATGCTGAAAGCTCCAATCAATACAGAGAAAAAGACCTGAAAGAAACGTTTACAGAGGCATATATTCATTCTTATTTAAGTGGAAAATTTTATTTATTTATTTACATTAGATATTTTTGGGTGAGGAGGTTCCACGTCTGCTAACGGAAGTTTAAGGAATCTAGGATTAAAGCAGAACTGAGAAGGTCTCTCTTAAACAGAGAAAAATTTTAAGAAAAGGCCTTTTTAAGGTTTATCTGACAACTGAGCTACTGAGTACAACATTAATTTTGCAAACATATTGAGAAAAAGTGAAATAGTAACTCAGACTTGTAAAATCTATGACAAAAAATTTAGAAAACTTTGAAAAATTAAAAAATTAGAAAATTTTGAAAGCAGAATGGCAATGTTTTGCAAATCTGTCATTGTTCTGATGGAAGATATGTAGTACACATTCTGGTCTTTTGCACTTGATGTCTCAGGATTTATTGTACTAATTCATTCTTTGGCTAAAGACCAGAAAGTGTATTACGTATCTTCCAACAGAACAACAATGGATATGCAAAACACTATCATTCTGCTTTCAAAGTGCCAGTGAAGTACAGAAACCCAAGTTCTCCATCACAAAGTAATAAAGGATCCCTCTGCTTCAATGAAAGAGAGTGAGTGCAAGCAAACAAGAAAAGTAGAAAAAGAAAAAAATTAACAATTTTCTCAGAATAGCACAGTTTATTGCTTTCAGTTAGTATCAAAACAAAAGCAATTAAACCACACTGCTCAGAGATCGTAACAGCCATAGTAGTCAGAGCAAAGTCTGTCACACCCATCATCTTGAACAGGGGTTATTCACAGATTTTACACATGATAATGCATCATACATGTTATAAAAACATTGTTCGGTGAACTACAACCCAGACAATTTGCAATGGAATTTGCAAATACTTTGGACAGAATAAATTACACCCAAGGTCATGAACTTCACTGAGAGGTTCTATATGCCAACCTGTACAAAAGGGTTAAAAAGAGCCACAAAAACTTATTAGAGACATTTTTCACGAACTTCAGTGATTCATAAGTAAAACAGGTAGTTTAAAAAATATTTATATGCATATGGTCACCTGGCTGGGTGTCATCACGGTTAACAAAGTTATTCTTCTTAACCTGTTTATTTCATATTTCATACAAAATTAGAATGGTTTCCACATCAAAAGAAGAATTTAAGTTATGATTTAATTGTTATGGTTTTCTTCCTTTGGTTAGATGGTGACATATTTCCAAGTCACAAGTATATTTTTATCCCCCTCAATTTCTAAAAATACTGAGAAGTGATTCCAAGTTCTCATGGTGCAAAACATAAGAAAAACATTAAGAAAATTATCTGCTGAGACCACACAACAGCTAAAAAAAAAAGTATTATTTTCTGCATCCCGAAAATATATTCAGCCCTCTGAAAGCAAATAGCAACTAGAAAGGGTATTGTACTTCAGTTTTTGATTGAACTGCTTTTATATCAGTCTGATCTTATGAAAATCAGAAAATATATAGGAACAGTTGAAAATAATATATATTTTATTGTGGTTCATTTCGATTTTGAGATCCTATAGAAACAACATGTAGGCTTTTTTGGTGAGAATCTTTTTGTTAAGAAGGGATGCTACTTTGCCAGTTCTGGGACATAATTCTCAATAAAGTCAAATAAGTTCCCATTACACACTTTAATGTTTGTTCTTTATTATTTCTCACTGTTACTGAGAATTTACTCACTAATACTTACTGTAAGAACTTTGCCAATAGTGTAATCATCAGTTAAGATCAAAGTAGTTCCATACCAGAATGCCAGTGCATATGATGCATATATCAGTAAGAAAGCAGCACCCATAGAAATATTAGCTGTAATAGCTTTTTTAATTCCAATCCGTTTAGCATCTTCTAAATTTTTATGGTATCTGGAAGAAAGATAGAAGTTCAAAATAGACTTGTACCACAGCATAGAGCACCAAAACCTCTGTGGGTGAATTAGAAACAGAATGTTCACAAAGCACAGCAGTTACATACATAAAATATCTAACCCTAAGACTGTACAAAGGTAAGCCTGGCAGTCAGACATGGAGTTTCTAAGGTGACCCTTAAAAAGTCCAAAATTTGTCAGCCTGGTTTATAGAAATTAAAGGGCATTGCATGTCAGGGACTGGCATTTAAGTTCCTTAAATAACCTGCAGGTAGGTGAACTTTTATTGTGAACCACTCAAGATAAAAAGCTAAAATATATCACAAGATCTATGTTTACAGTCTAGTGGAAATAGAGATATTGTTCATGAGCACCTCTACAACTACTGAGTAATCAGATTACCAAGGATATCATCATCTCTTCCCAGAGCATGGCCTTCTTTTGTCTAAAGGTCTCACTGTGTGATGTTTGAAGTAGTTTGAATACCTTTTAATGAAAGACAATATATCAAGTCTAGAAAAACAACTAATTGTCTTTCTACATGTAGCAAACCTTGTAACAGCCCCTAACCCAATCTCCCATTATCTAAAAATGCAGAAAGCACAAGACTTTCAACAGAGCACACACAAGAAAATTTTAAACCATTTGAAGTGAGAATTTTAAAATCTGCTGATGAAAGCAAATATTGCTCTTACCTTTTAATTTCTTTCTCCTGTCCTCCAAAAGCTATTACAGTACGGATTGCTGCCAGAACTTCTTCTGCAACAGCACCTGCTTTTGCATATGCAGCTTGTTCTTTGTCAGTGAAAGCAGAGAGAACCTAATACAGAATCAAATATTTTGACATAGGAAAACCAGAAAAAGTTCAAGCACTTCATAAGGGCTTTTATTACAGTTAGTTTCTTTTTATTATTAGGCATGGGTGCCCAATGTTCAATATCCAAATTCTCAAGTGTATTGTGAATTCAATCAAATAATTCCACATTACACATTGTAAACAACTAGATGCTGGATTTTCCACTCTGCTTTCACACAGTGCAAGAGATAAGCTGACTACTCATAGTGAGCTGGTGTGGTTCTCCCCAGCCAGATCTCCTTAGCTCATTCTCATCTCTGGCTACCTTAGCCAGAGGGCCCTATAGCTTAGTCTGTGAAGACATGGCCACAGTCTGTGAAGACTCAGCCACTAGACACCCATGGAACACGTCTCTAATCCTACCTGTTCTGCAATATAGTCACTCAAGACAGAGAAAGCTTTCATGATCTTTGAAATGGAAGGGAAATGAAATATCATAAAAATCTGAACACTTTCAAACTACAAAGATAAGTCACTCTAATCCCTTGGTAATTTGGTCCTTCTCTCATCTAGGTCTGTATAGAATTTCTTAGCAAAGCTATTAACAACTACAAAAAAACCTCTGTGTCTGAGACAAAGGCTTTTTCTAATGTATTCTCCTATTTCTTTCAAGAGAAAAAGTGCTTACGTGGATGTAGTTAAACAGTTACAGGTGTGGATTCTACAAATATATCTTGCTTCCTTCTCTGTATGTGCTACATTAGCAGAAACAGCTTCAAATCAAACAAGTCTGTCCAATCTATAGGAATTATAATTCAACTACGTAGAATCATTGAATTATAAAATGACCTTGAAAGGGACCTTAAAGATATCTAGTTCCAACTGCTTTGCCATGGGGGGGGACACCTTCCACTAGACCAGGTTGCTCAGAGCCCCATCTGACCTGGCCTTGAATGTGAGCGTACTGATACACAGTTCATCAAAGAGTTTATGTGCAGAAGTGTTATCTAAAGCTATAACTGCTCTGAGCAACACATTCTAGCACTAAGAATTACATTATCTGTAATTTCATTATCTTCACAAACAATTTCGTTATCTGTCATTAATATAAAACCTGACACTGCACCTATGTTAACCTACCTTTGCCCAGAGGGCTGCTGAAAGTCCCAGGACAGGACTAACTGCTAGTATGACAAGAGTTAATTTCCATCCTCTTATGAGACCAACAATAAATCCTGTTACAAATGTTGTTAGTGCTTGAACAAGCAATCCAATCTTGTCACCTATTCCTTCATTAATCTTGGAGACATCACTGAAAAACAAATTACATACAGAGGGGAAGAAAAATGTAGAAAGCAAAAGAAAGGTTTCCAGTTTTGTTACATGGGCATCTGTGTGGAAGACAATCTTTATCATTCATTTATTTCTCCCAATAACAGTTTTTGTCACGGTAAAGCACTATGTAGTGTGGCCAAGGAAAATTTTGTATTTTTGTGAACCTGTAATACTATAAACCTGCTTCTGTCTGAAAAAGTTGAAATTCATTCTGTAGTGCAAAACTACTCTCACTTTTTAAATTCCAGTTTTTTGATCTGTTTGGTACTTGTGGGCTATTTGGAAATAAAAGATAAAGGCTTTCATGTAGGCAAGTTATGCAGTCAAAGCTGTTCACACTGCTGGGCTGAGTCGGCAGCTTTTTCAGTCCTCAGTGTGCCCAGAAATGAACTGTTTTCTCTTCATGGGAGTAATACCATAGGCTGGGCTTTAGTCATCCTCGGAGTTCAAGGGAACTTAACAAAATGCTTTTCTGCTATCTTTGTGACAGTCCTGTACCAGAATGATTAGAAATTCTGTCCCTGAGACTCTCCATTGACAGGAGCCAGAGAGCGGATCAAGCTGACAGTTGTGTGGGTCTTTTAGCCTTAGTTCAGCGAAAGCCCTGGCACAGATAAAGACTCAAAGCAAGACCAAGAAGCACAGAAAAAACAAAGCCCAAGGCAAAAACAAGAGGCAAACATGAGATGAACAGGACGCCATGACCCGAGCCTCTGTCACAAAAGGATGATTAGCGAGGACACCGCTGTCACAAGAGGGAATCTACAAGGACTTGATAGTGTTTCTGTGGAATAGGGGCAGGGGGGTTTTGAGTCTATAGATTTGCCTGAGAGAACTAAACTATAAAATCCTGCTAACTTGTACAATAAACTGGCTTTTTCATGCTTACACCCAGCAGAGTCCATGCCTCTTCAATCTTCGTACTCCATGAGAAAATCTGAAACATCGTTTCACAGTGAAATAATTCAATTTAAAAATAAAAATTTGTATGTCCTGCAAGTTTAACAAGATAAAGTAACGTTGGGAAAAGTATAGTGTACTTACTCTAGAAGACGAGTGTTAAGTTCTCCCACATCATTTACATCAAACCATCCAATCTCCTGTCTCATAATTGCATGAAAAAATTTTTCTCGAATTTTTTTTATTTGCCGACCTGCTGCTAAGGTCCAAAATGAAGTTTGCACATAAGCAGCAATAAGAACACCAGCTGCTATTCCAGAATAGTAGTATGCATATCTGTAAGGAAAAAAAGGCAAGATTCTCTGAAATTGGTTTAATTACCTTGCTAGTCTGAATTTAGCATGATGCTTACTTTTTCTGTTTGACCTGAATTAGGGATTATATGCTTATACTAAAACTTACACTTCACTGTAAAGCTTGCTGAGTTTTCCACAAATAGCACTTACTATCAGAATTACCTTTTTATAATTTAGTTTGTATTTTTTCATACGATTCTTTTAGAACTGTATTTCAAATACCATACCCTTTTGACTTAAATGTTTCATGTCCAAAAACTCCCTAGCATTTTTAACATACATATATCATATATATCTATATTATACACACATTTAAATCATAAACATGCCTGTCAATATAAATACATAAATAAATAAATGGATGCAGTAAATATTTCTTGATTTGAGAATACAGCATTATTATATGTACATCTACTGCAAGCAAACGCCATTAGATCAAAAATTCTTTGGCTCTTTTATTCATAACTGATATTTTACTTTTACATTAATTCAGCCCTGTGCTATGAGCAGGGTGTCAAATCCAAACCAGGAGTGTGTGAACCATTATATTTCTCAAACTGGAAGTAAATTTCACTCACAGCTTTAGAGTGTTTAAAAAGAGTCAAATCAATTTTGATTTGATGAAGAATTGACATCAGAATCAGTTATAATTGAACTTACACCAGAACTGAACCAAAAAAGTGTAACTTAATGGTTCCATTTGTAAAACACAACTGAAATTAATTATTAAATAAACGTGATGTATGTTACCTATAATTATAACAATAATGCACCTAAAAGTAAATAATTAGCAAAAGCTTGACTCTTACGACCTTTTCTGAAGTCTTGTGACCTTTACTCTTTTACTAAGTTATGCTTACTGATTTTATAGAACTTTAACATGAAACTTGGCAGGAGCAAATTGCAGTAATCTATGTGCAAATGCTCTGCTCTAAGAAAGAGAGAATGGCTTTACAAATTAAACTTCTCAAATTTTATTCCAGTCTTTCTTCTGGCTGTAATAGTTTAGTTAGGGACTTTGAAACTATGCTCATTATGAAATTTTCTTAATCAAAACTGTTTAATAAAATCAGGTTAATGCCTAACAGAATGCTGGTTAGTTGAATATTGACTTCATTCATATTCAGCTCCATTAAAACTCCACAAACGAAAAAAAAAAAGCCTCTCAAACTAAACCCAAGATCACTGATTCTAAATTCAGCAGTAATTATTTTAGACAATTACTTTACGATGCTACATCACTTCAAAGAATTGATTTATGCTTGGACTTTGTTTCCTGACAAACTGTATCAAAAGGGATTAATATCTTTGCCAGATTCCATGCTGATGAATTATATTCTGTAAATTCACTGCTGCAACTTATCAGAGAGTAAATGCTCATTGCATTGAAAAATAATAGTTATTTTTCTTTTGAGAAACAGTTGGAGTTTAGGCAAACTGTTTGAGTAACAAACTCAACTAAATCCACATGAATAGTTCAGTACTTGAACACACCTGTGTGAGAACTCTGTCCTGGCAAACAGTTTCTATTATTATTTGACCTGGCAGGCATTCCTAGAGAAACAAGGAGTTGGTGCAAAGAGCTTCTTCTTCACACCAGTGAAAATGCTAACTAAGGCTCTGTCTAGAAACTTTGGAAAAGAACACCTATTCCTGTGCTGCTAGTAATAAATTCCTCACTAAACAGTTTGTTTCTAAAGAGAAAGTAGGGCTGCGTTTTACTCATGCTTGTACTTTCAGAGTTAATTTGTGGTGGTTTGACCCTGGTTGGATTCCAGGTGCCCACTGAAGATGCTCTATGACTTCCCTTCCTCAGCTAGACTCGGAGGAGAAAAATATAATTAAAGGCTCGTAGGTCAAGATAAGGACAGGGAGAGATCGCTCACCACTTAAGTAATGGGCAAAACAAATTCTACAATCTCATATGTAGCAATTTTGTAGTAACTAATTTTGCAGTTCTTTTAGAATAAACAAGAGAGAGACTTTGAAAATGTTGTGCAACTAGGTATCAGGTATTTACTAAACAAAGAACAGCGTAACTTCACCCACATACACATTATTTAGTTTGCAATTCTGCCTTCATATTTGTTTTCAAATCACTGGGAACAAGTATATTTCACTGAAGGTTTGTATGCATTACTTGCATCAATGTCAGAGACTGACAGAAACGTTGCAGGAGCAAGAAACTCTCCTAAAAAGCATAATTGCCAATTCCCTGTCAATTAATTCTCATTACATTCAAGTTCTTAATTTCTAAGAAACGTCCTTCTCCTAACCTGCTCATTTATTTTATGGTAAAGAGCTATTTGGGTATGTTCTGTTTTGGGGTTTTTTTTGGAGTAATAGTTGTGGGGTTTTTAATTATAAAAAATTAACTACTGAATCTAAGTAAGTTTACAGTCCACTGTTACCAGAAATTATAATGCACTTTGATATAAAACAGCAAGAGTTACTAAAGCAAATGCCTTATCTCCTCCTTCTCTTCAGAAAAGGCAATTGCCTTGAAAAGCACATCAGACATTTTTCAATATCTAACGAGCAACAGAGTTCAATCTGAAGAAAAGAACCTGAAGTGCTACAAGAAACCCATAAACTTTCGACATCCTGCATAAACCAAGTGTACTGACAATGGTTGATAAAGCCCCTTAACAAAACACATCTACCAGCAGCTTACGTTTCTCCTTATTTGATCTCTTCTTTATGGAGCTTTGTAGCAGAAGCACCTACTGGCTGTTGTCTTCTGCTGTTTCCAGCTCTAGAATGCTAGATTTAAGGTAGCATATAATCTAAATCTGCATTTTCTACAGTCTAGATAGTTTCACAGAATTGCTTAGGTTGGTAGAGACTTCTAAGATATCTGAATCCAACCATTAACTCTGCACTGCCAAGTCCATCACTAAAACACGTCCCTCCGTCCCACATCCACAAATCTTTTAAAAACCTCCAGGGATGGTCACTCAACTATTTCCCTGGGACATCCTGTTCCAATGTTTGACAACCCTTTCCACAAAGATATTTTTTCTAACATCCAACCTCCCCTGGCTCAACTTGAGGCCATTTGCTTTTGTCCTATGGCTTATTAGTTGGGAGAAGAGACTGACCCCCATCTTGCTACAGCCTCCTTTCAGGTAGTTGTAGAGAGTGATTTAGCTGAACTTGATGCTTTGGCAGCAAAGTAGGTACTATCTGACAGTTCAGCTGTTTTTTGCAAGTGAATCACCATAGCTCAGGGAATCAACAGATAATAATCAATATAACTTTTTATCTTAACAATTACTCTTTATAAATTCAGAGGAAAAGAAGAAAGAAGAAAGGCAATGCAGATTTCACTGGGATACAGATCACCCCTGAAATTCGAGTGCGTTGAGTTGAGAGCATGGGAAGTTGTTGGGAATGGCTGGGCATGTTCAAAAAACTTCCCAGGGCCTCAAATAATTTCACGTGCCAATCTTTAGTTACATATATTATTAAATCATTGCTTTTATGCTGTTTAAAGTGTGCAAAACATCCTTGGGAGAAAAATGGCTTGACCAGAAATGTGTACCTACATTAAAAAAAGAAGAAGAAATACCAATTTTTAATTACCTTGTCATATCTTCTTCCAGCTTGTCAAGCATATCTGAAGTGATATTCATTGACATGTTTCCTTAGAAAGGAAGAGAAGAGTAAATACTTTTAATAGAGAAAGATTTAATAAATTAGTTTTCCTGCATGCTGCTCAGTATATCTGGAGTTGCTACATCTCCTTTTGAATCAAGTTGATTTGAAAGAAAGGGAATTCTACTACACATCAATAAACGTTACTAATACAGTGTCAGTCATAACTCCACTGACTACAAAACTGCATCACTGTAATTTTAAATTAAAGTCTTCCTGACCATACACATATAGAAGAACAGAATAGTTTGGGTTGGAGGGGACGTTAAGGGGTCCATCTAGTTCTAAACCCCCTACCATGAACAGGGACACCTTTCACTGGACCAGGTTACTCAGGGCCCCAACCAAGCTGGCCTTGAACACTTCCAGGGATCAGGCATCCACAACATCTCTGGGCAATCTGTTCCAGTTTCTCATCACTCTCATAAGGAGGAATTTCTACCTTATATCTCATCTAAATAATCCCTCTTTCAGTTTAAAGCCATTACTACTTATCCAATTACTACAGGCAGTTATAAAAAGTCACTCTCCAGCTCTCTCGTGGCCCCACTTCAGGTACTGGAGGGCTGCTACAAGGTCTCCCAGGAATCTTCTCCAGGCTGAACAGACCCAACTTGCTCAGCCTATCCTCATAAGGGAGGTGCTTCAGCCCTCTGATCATGTTCATGGCCCTCCTCTGGACTTACTCCAACAGGCATCCTTCTTATGGTGGGGGTGCCAGAGCTGGATGCAGCACTCCAGAGAGACATAAATAGAGTAGAATCACCTCCCTCGCTGTGCTGGTCACAATTCTTTTGATGCAGCTCATGATACAGCTTCCTGGGCTGCAAGCCTACAGTGCTGGCTCATGTTGAGCTTCTTGTTAACAAACACCTTCAAATCATTCTCCTCGGGGCTGCTTTAAAACCACTTTTCTCCTAGCCTGTATTTGTGCTTGGGATTGCCTCAACCCACATGCAAGGTCCTTGCACTTGGCCTTGTTGATCTTCATGAGGTTCCCACAGGCCCACCTCTCCAGCCTATCAAAGGCCCTCTGGATGCATGCCTTCCGTTGAGCATGCCAACTGCACTGCACAGCTTGATGTCATTGGCAAACTTGCTGAGGGTGCACTTGATCCCACTGTCCATGTCACTGACAAAGCTGTTAAGCAGAGTCAATCCCAGTACTGACCCCTGAGGAACCCACCCATCACTGGTCTCCACTTGGACAACTCTTTGAGTGTGACCCTTCAGCCAATTTCTTATCCACCAAGTGGTCCATCCATCAAACCCATGCCTCTCCTCTTAATTTCGTGAAAAAGATGTCAACCCAGACAGTGTCAAATGCTTTGCAGATAGTCCAGGTAGATGATGTCCAAGCTCTTCCCTTATGCACCAAATCTGTAACACTGTTGCAAAAGGCCATCCAATTTGTCAGGCATTATTTGCCCTTAATAAAGTCATGTCAGTTATCATCATTCATCTCTGTATATTCCATGTGCATGAGCATTGTTTCCAGGAGGATCTGCTTCATGATCTTGCTGGGCATAGAGGTGAGACTGACTGGCCTGTAGTTCTCTGGGTCTTCCTTCTTCCCTTTTTAAAAATGAGAGTTATGTTTCCCCCTTTTTCAGTCAGTGGGAACTTCACTGGACTGCCATGACATCTCAGATATGATGGACAGTGGCTTAGCAACTTCCTCCACCAGTTCCCTCAGGCCCCACAGATGTGTCTCATCAGGTCTCATGGACTTGTACACTTCCAGATGCCTTAGATGTTCTCAAACCTGACCTTCTCCTTCAGCAGGCAGTTCTTCATTCTCCCAGGCCCTGCCTTTCCCTTCTGTGATTTGTGCAGTGTGCCCAGAGCATTTGCCAGTGAAGACTCAGGCAAAAAAGCAACTGAGTACCTCAACCTTTTCTGTACCTCAAGTAACCAGGTCTCCCATTTCCTTCTGGTTCTGGAGAGGGCCCACATTTTCTCTCATCTTCCTTTGATCACTGACCTACCTATAGAAGCTTTTTTTGTTGCCCTTGACATCCCTGGTGAGATTTAATTCTATCAGAGCTTTACCTTTCCTAACCTGATCCCTGGCTGCTTGGACTCTGTATTCCTCCCAGGCTACCTTTCCTTGCTTCTACCCTCTCCAGGCTTGCTTTTTGTGTTTGAGTTTGTCCAGGAGCATCTTATTCAGCCATGCAGGCCTCCTGGTGTTTCTGCCTGACTTCTTCTTTGTCGGAATGCATCGCTCCTGAGCTTGGAGGTGGTCATCCTTGAATATCAACCAACTTTCTTGGGCCCTTCTTCCCTCCAAGGCTTTATCCCATAGTACTCCACTAAGCAGGTCCTTGAAGAAGCTGAAGTCTGCTCTACTGAAGTTCTAGATAGTGAGCTTGCTGTCCTCCCTCCTTGCTGCCCTGAAACTCCACCATTTCATGGGTCACTGCAGCCAGGCTGCCCTTAAGATTTACATTCCCCACCAGTCCCTCCTTTTTAGCAAGAACAAGGTCCAGCACAGCACCTCTCCTCACTGGCTCCTCTATTACTTGGAGAAGTTATCATCAATGCAGTCCAGGAAGCTCCCGGATTGTGTACGCCCAGTGGTGTTGTTCCTCCAGCAGTTACTGGGGTGGTTGCAGATCCCCATGAGGACCAGGGCTTGTGAATGCAAGGCTGCTCCAACCTGTCTATAGAGGACCTCACCTGCTCAGTCTTCCTGGTCAGGCAGCCTATAGGAGACTCCCACTACAGTGTCACCCCAACCATAGTGTATCTCTAGTACAATGAACACGAGCCACTAATTTGCATCATATTATAGCATTGTGGTTTCCGACATCAGTATCTCCTGTCAAGATGCGTGAATCTTCCTGCCTCTTTTTTAAATATGAGCCATTGTT
Organism: Machaerirhynchus nigripectus; assembly: GCA_013397975.1. NCBI lineage: Eukaryota > Metazoa > Chordata > Aves > Passeriformes > Dicruridae > Machaerirhynchus > Machaerirhynchus nigripectus. The sequence continues at coordinate 515,900 of VZRQ01008601.1, read as the reverse complement.
CTTGTCATAGCAGATATATTCTTACCTGTAAAATTTGTGTCTCCAGAAGCAACAAAGCTATCAGTCATATCACCAAAAATTATCATCGCAAAAGGGAGACTGCTTCCATGGGCTACCGCCAGCAGAGTGCCTAGTATCATTAATAATTTATCTGACCAGCTGGAGTATCGAAACTGTGAGTGAGAAGAGAAATTCATTCTAACTGTTGTATTAGAACGCTAACTCAATGCTGTGTCTACAAAGTCAAGAAAGTAAAGAAAAAGCTATCAATTGTACAGCTGCTGTCACAAAACTATGACTTTATCTCTTCAGAAATACATTTTACAAAACAATTTAAATGTACAGGAATAAATCCTTTCTATACAAGCACTAAACAAACACAAGTTTTATACTATAAACTCTCAAAACCAGAGAGATGTGCCGTTTTATTGCATTAATATCTGCACCTGGGTAAGAAAGGCCATAGGAAAACAAGGCATAAGAAATTTACCCATTTTATATTTGCCATTTAAAGTTCAAATTATAAAAAGTTTTAATGGCATTATGATAATTAAGGCAATAATTGCTTTTACTGTAAATTCATTATTATGCAGTCATAAAAACTGTTCCTAATGTACCAATAATAAAAATGTATTGAAATCTTAAATCCTCTTGCCATTGAACTTAATAAAGTTTGAACTCATCTATTATTCTGTACTGTAAAATACTAAGTTTACTGATGTAAATTATAGTTGTGTGATGTAATTGTACAAGTGCAAACTGATACAGCAAAAGAAATCGGGCATTGGCCAGCATCATGGACTATAGTTTTATGTCTATTATTTGCAGTAGCATTGCTGTGTATTACACACACTAAACATACAAAACATAAAATATTTCAGTATTACTAAAAGAGGACCTAGGATTTACTTGATTAAATACTAAAAGATTGTCTTTTAAAAAACATACAGAAAATTTTAAAGAATCTGGAACCTTTTAATATATGATTTTTAATTTTAGTTTTCATCAGTGCCATGGAATTGCCCTTTTCTGCTGACTCAGGTGATTGAATAATGACTGATGGGGATAATTAGTGTGATTAGTACCTGACTCTAGTAATTTAGAGGACAAGACCACACATAATTGTAGGTTTATGGTCACCCTTTTCATTGTGTCAGAAGAAATGACTGGACATGGAAATTCCTATCTTTCCCAAACAAATATCTGGTATGGGTGTGTTTAACATGATAAATTACTAATGGAAGACTCCTAAGAATCCTTGTCAGTAATAAGACAGCTTCTTTAGTATAACTACATCCACAAAAAGAACTGCTTTATTTCTATACTATAGCCAATATTCTGTAGTATCAAAGTATTTGGTAGAGACAGCATCATATATGCAGGACACTAACATAAGTGTAACCATTTTTGATTACACTTTGAAATGTGCCTGTGTGTACATATACATACACACATATAGAGAATAAACCTTACCAGTGTAAATGGGCTGACCATCTTAGGTTTCCCCCCTTTCTTCTGCTTCTTCTTTCCCTTGCTAAAAAAAGGTGTGGTAGTTTTAATGAATTTAAAAATGGATTACATTTCACAGAAATAATAATTCAATATATTAATGCATTTCAAGTATATTATAATTATGAAATAATTTTACAGCAAACAATTGTGCAAAATTAACATGATTTATTGAGCATTCTTGAGATGTTTGTATTTAAATCTTCAGCACTATAAGTAGCATCACCTCCTAACTTCTTTAAATTTAAGTCATGTTCTTCCCAGTTCACCCCTTCAAGGATGAAACAACACCAACGGGGTTGGTGGTTCCACTACCTCGTCAGGGAAGTTGGGAACCAAAGCACTGCAGAACTTTCAAAATAGAAGAGAGGAAAAGTTTTGTACATAGTGGATGGGGAATACATAAAATGTTCAAGGTACGTAAAATGTTGATTCACTTGCACACTAAAAATACTAAGATAACTTTTAGCAGATGACAGAAATGTATCCAAGGTTTCCATTCCAACATAATTTCTGACATATTTTAGAATTGTTTTTCAATAAGCTCTAGTCAATACTGTGGACACTTAGTCCTTTAAAGGAAAAAATTAATAGTCCTTTAGCATGAAATATATGTGCCAATCAATGCTACTTTTACTCTTACAAAGTTTTCTCTTACTAGGTTTTCCTAAAAAAAAAAAGGTAAAATAAGATGTAAAATATGAAATTCAACAAAGTATAAACCAAAGTAACGGAGTCTAATAAGCTTCAATACAGAATGTTTACAATATTTAAGAATACTTACTGTTTGTCTTCAGATTCATGACCCTGGCTGGATGCAGCGATCTCATGACTATTTCCATCTGCAGTATACTTCTTTTCATCTTCAGAATGCATTTTAAATTTATTGAAGATAGTTTCCTGTAAAATAATATTTGACTGAGAAGTACACAATCCTAAGCCAAGGACAGTAATCTCAACAACCATTTGTTTGAAAGAAAAATATGGATACTTATTACAATCAGTAAAGTTAGTATCATGTAATGCAAGTGAATACTCATAATGCACAGGTATAAGCATACTGAAGTCCAGAAGTTTGGAGTTTCCTTACAAACATCTACAACCTGTATTTGTATCCATTTGATAACTCTAAGTCATTCACGTAATCTCATTTGAATGACATAAGAATAATATGTTCTGCAATTCCTCACAGATATACAAAATAAATGGGAATTTTTTATTTAAAAGAATATGCAGTTACTTGGATTGCTCCCAATTTTAGTTATTTAGTAAATTTATAAAATACCTCTGATTTAAAAAAAAAACCCCAAACTACTGACGTACCGTGAAAGGCTGTTACTGGTTTGTGTCTACTCCTCTGAAAAACTATTCTAACCTGAGCAGAATTAATATGGTTAAGGACATGCAGCAAGGTTGGACTTTGCTTCTCTTATGTAAGACAGAGATAACAAATAGCTTTCTCTTGGATTTTTTCCTACTCTAATTGCCTCGCCTATTTTGGATAATACAGTGTATGCACTTTGGACTGTACCTCCCTTTTCCTAAAGGGAATAATACTAGTCCTTGAATGCATGCATATTTCATTGTCACCTGGGAAAACACGCCTGAATGATTTATTCTTTCATCAGAAAAATTTCCCTGTTATGGGTATTTTGTTTTAATTATGCCCCTTAAAACTCAAAGGAATTCCTTTTTACCTTATTAGAGGTGTTGCTGAATGCTCGAAGTAACTGTTGCACTTAAGGATGAATCCATTCTTGAATACACAGTAAGAATGAAACCAGGTAACACCAAAGCATCGTTTTAATCTTTTGCTTCCTTTCCCATCTTCTAAGTCTGGTGCAGGAAATCATTACCCATCTAGCATGAAAGAAAACAGGATTTTACTATAGTGCATATAGTTTCTCATTTGAGTAACTGCAGAACAGCAAGATGAGTTTCAGACTAGGTTTAGAAATGTTTTGGAAATAGCTCTGCTCAGCAGAACCATGCCTAAATAATATTCTCCTGATTTTTGAATGTATGTTCATATTCTAAACTGTTTGAAATGGGCCATTTGTTTTATTGTGGAATGCATTGTTTTTATCAGTATCTATAGGCACTACTTCAATGAAAAGAACAAATATTTTAAACATTTAAAATAAATTTATTGAACCTCTTAATACTCATTTCAATGTATGTATTAAAGTAGGTATGTCCAACATTTCAAAAAAAGTAAAATTTATGAAAAATTAAATAAAAATACTTGTTCTAGAAGACAAGTAGGTTTATACAAATTTCTCTGTAGGTCTCCTATCACTTTACTCACACAAAACTTACTTAATCTGATAAATACCCAGAAGAAATTACTTTTTGTTCCTTTTTGTCATGCATGCCTGTAATCTCAAAACGTTGGTAAAACAGTATTTTTATAATGTTTTTGAATAGACATAGTCTTACCAGATTCAGGGTTACTTTAGAAAGGGTAGTTTTGCACTGCCAGTCAAGCAGAATATAAAGGACTAGTAAGTATAAGTATTACCTGTTTATGAAAAAGTCATTGTGATATATTTGTATACAAGTCTATCTGCAGCAGTTATGGGAACAGTGGATTTTAGCTTGTGTGCACAAATGCTTTCCTGGACTTGATCTTAATTGACTGATCCAATTATTTCAGTGGGAACCAAAAAAACTAAAATGAGAAACTTTAAAGAAAAGTCAATCGATTTTAAAATAAAAGGAATAGTATATGCAGTTCTTTCACAACTGTTTCACCTTAAAGGGAAAATAGACAGAACTATGAGATCTGTCAGAATGTTCTGTTATCTCATTGCAATGACTTGATGCTATTGCAGTGCAATCATGATAAGAAACGGAAATAGAAATAAAACAGGTGAGCAATTTTTACCAGAGTTTCTATTGCCTGCATACAGTGATGCAAACAAAATGAAAGACACCTGGTTTTATAATGCTAGGAGCTGAAGCAACTAAACGGATATTAAAAAGTGGGAAAATTGGGAAAGTACAGTATTTTACATCTACTTAGTAGGATACAATATTCTGTAATTTCTATATAGCTTCTGTACTTTGTTCAGTCACATAGCTCCACAATTGCAGAGAATTTGAAATCAGAGAAGCTCATTAAATCTTTCTTCTAATCTCTAATATCTTGTTTAAAACCGACAATTTGGGTGAGAATATATAATTTCAGCCTGAAGAGATTAAATCTGTAAAATAAACCAAAACCAGAAGAATCTGTGGCATCACCACTGCACATTACCTGAGTATAAGAAAAACATGTAGGTGAGCATAGTAGCTGACTCACAACCAAAGGTGTACAAAAACACCTAGAAACAACATAGGTGCCAGTCAATCTAATCCAAGGAGAAACACTTTCTCATCCAAAGATGCCACTGGTTTTGCCCGAAATACATTAGCAGGATTCATAAACCCAGTGTTTGAAAAATACTGTGTTCCCTCAGATCATTTATTTGGTTAAATCAACAGTTTACCCTCGGTTTTAGCCAATCTTTGATTTTATCAAGGGGAAATTTTTAGTTCTAGAGGCCGAAGACTTGAAGCATGAAATCTTGTATAGACATTGTCTCTATCAAGTAGACATTTACTAGATGCTAAGTAAAGATATCTTGAAAGCAGAGTGTCCTGATCATTCAAAAGTTCATGAAGAATGAAAACATTCCTTTTTTTCCGTTTCTACTTACTAGTCACAAAATTTCTCACAGAACAGGGACTTAAACAGAGACGACCAATCTATGACCTTTGAGCTATTTAAGGCTCATAAACAATTCAAAATTCCTTCCCAAACCAGTTTGTTATACTGTAATTAGAAGAAGCACAGATCTGGTGATGTGGGAACTCTTGGACAATTCAAATCCCTTGTTGCAGAAGCAAGTAAAAAAATGGCTGATAAATTTCATCCACCTGGACTGCCTGAAGCTCTGCCACACGTCCACCTCAGCCCTATCCAACAGCAGATCACTGGGACTGTATGAAGATAATTACTGCTGCAGCTCAAAGAGCTCCTTCTATTGAGTTATGGGGTAAATGTTTTAAGAGATTTTAGCCAGTTCAAAGTTCTGTAAAGTGACTCATAGGGTCAGGTAAGTTTGCCTCATCTAAAGCAAAGCCTGTACAAGAGAAAAACTTCGAATTTTACATTAAAAATTGCAAGTGGTCATAAGTTTGTTACACCTCTTGGATTCTATGCTCCATTTCCCTTCACAGACATTGTTTAGTTGGAGATAGAACAATCTCTCTTGGATATTATTGTTTCTGTGAAGCTCTGCATCATCAGATATATTTTCTATGTGAAAACACTTATACATATTCATAAGGTTTATTCAACACCCTCTTTATCAAGATAGTAGCCAATTTCCCTTTGCCTGACATAGTTTTATTGTTCCTGCATTATAGTCACACATCTTTTTTTAGAATTTTAAGCATAAATACTTCTTACACATTTGAAAGATGACCATAGGTCCCTTGAAATATTCTGTCAACATTAATTCTGTAGACTGAAGCACAGTTAATTCCCTTCTCTTATGTGTTAAAAATGCATGGTTTGAATAAGCTCTCTTGGGCACTCCAGTACAACGAGAGATTGTACTGGTACAATAAACTAAACCTTAAATCCTTCTTTGAGTCATTGCTCTTACAGACCATTCACCAGACTTTTCAGTATAACTGTTAGTTAAGTTATATTTTGCATGATCATAACATAATTTTTGGACCACAGTTAAGTTATGTATATACAGATCATCCTAAATTTTTCAGATTGTTTCCATGTATTTAGTTATCTAAATTTACTTATCCAACCCCCTTCTTGTGTCAGAATGTCTTAATATTTTACTAACAAACCGATCATGAAACAGTTTCTAAAACTGCAAGAAAAGGCATTTGAAAAATAGGGTTCTCGTGTTTTGTGGTAAGTTTCAACTACTTATGCTTCTAGAAAATAATTTGTGTTGAGAGAATTTCATCCCACAAATCACACATTGTATCTATGCATTTTTTTATCTGATGCAGGCCAGCACATCACAAATTGACACATGATAGTGGAACTACTGACACAGAAACTAATCTAACTTTGATATCAGAGATGAAATGTTCTGAAATGATGGCATGATGCCTTCAAAATTTTCTAAACAATATCAAGAAAAACTAACCTTTTTTTATATACTTATCAATAAAAATAGCAAACAAGACAAGAAACTGAAGCAAATACTTCAACATCTCATATATTGAGGCCAAAGAAAATCACACAAACTATTTTTCTCTTCTATTCACTTTAAAGGTGGTGAGTTGAATTTTCCAACAAACTCCAGGTAGGCAAAATGCTGGAAAGGACTGCAGGAATTCTGTAATGATTCCTCAATGACATTCAACCCTAGCATAAATCAGAACACCTGTGAAGAACCTCTGATTTATGGTACTAGGAGATCTCCTGTTCTATTTTAGCAGCCTCTTTCCTGTTAATCAGGGCTGGAAAAGAATAATACTCTGTAAAGGAATTTTGCCGACTTGGCTACCATTCTATCAATGAGAATCGTCCTATATGAAGGGAATTATTATACTGTCAGAAACTGACTATTTTCTATTCCTTTGACTATGTTATATGTGCAGCTACAAGATAATGCCTGTTGTAGTTGCTGGACATTCTATTTTTCCTGGACAAAGCATGAGAACAAATCAAGTTAATGTAAGCATCAAGCTTCTGTTCGTGTTTAAAAATAAAGTCTATTCTGAAAAGCATGTTTTAAAATTACAAGATTCCATTCTTATTGTCTGTGATTTGATTTGGAGTTAATTGTTTATTCTCATGAGTAGGACTACAACAAACTAATGTCACTAGATTCCTATTAATAATGTGCCAGGTTTCAGCTTTACAAACTCAGTCTTGTTTCTGAGCACACAATCATTACTTGCTGAATAGTTGCATTTAAAGTTACATTGTTACTACAGTTCTAACAGAAAAATGCATTTCAAGAAATACAGTATAGAACATTAGGGATTTTAAAATGTTCAGAACTTTATTTCACAAATGAAAACTGATGAGAAAAAAAAAATTACTTTTTATGCAGGGGGAAAACACTTTACGCACTTAAATCTGAATAAAAACTATATTACCATGACATGTCCAATTTTTGTCCAAATAACTTTTCTAGGCAAGGATATGCCTGGTAACACAGTAACAGTACAAGTAACCCTTCCCTCCCTGAGTGCCTTTGATTGGACAGCCACCTTTTGCCATGCACAGAGAGCCCTTTGTAAACTGAATACACACAGCTTAAAAATATTCAGCAGTTACTGATTAGTTACCATACCTTACCCTTTCTTGATAACTTGAATTAATAAAATACTGAACTGAGTGTTGCTATGTTCAGTGCCCTGAATCAAGAAACAGGAAAAGTCTTTGTTGGCCAAGAAGTCCTCAGTGAGGTGGGGTAGAGCTGGTTTCTACTGCCCCTGGAATGGATCCTCATTGGGACTGAATTGCTGTCTTCCAAATCCCTGCTTTTCCCCTATGATTTTATTTATTTTCATGATGATGTTTCTTTCTCTTGAATCCTAAACTGCTGCTTAACTCCATTTTAAGAGTCTTACCCCTGTCTGCAACCTTTCTTACCTTGCAGAAGTCCATTTTATCAACTTCTTTGCAGTTCTTGCTCCAAATTAAGCAGTTTCCTCAAAAGTCTGAAAGATGGTTACACCGCTGTGTCTTGGATCACAGACAGCTGAATGCCTGAGAAAGAAGGAAAGGAATTTAAAAACTCGAGTCACTACATATGAAATATATAACAGCATTAATATTATATTCTATGCAGAAATCAAAGCTACTGACTTATTCCCTTGTACAATACTATTCAAAGCCACATTTTATAAATACATGCATTCTATTCCATACTATTTGTGAAATGTCTAGATTATACAGGAAATTATGAGAATTAAGAATGTCTCATTCAGTTTCTTCCTAGTAATACTGATTCTAAGTTTTTGTTTATTTCTACACCTGCAGTTCATTATATGTGGAAGACATACAATGTCAAAATGCCATCCTATCCACCCTCCTTCCTTCAGATCACATCAATTATTATACATCACATTCTTGAGAGGTGTTTGAATTCTGTACCTCCACAGTTAGTTTCCAAAAGCAAAGATGGAGAACTTCAGACTATCTGAACTACTTGGAAGTTTTTCGGATACCTAACACGAATTGTCCTTGAGATAAGTTACACCTGTTACCCCTTCCCTAACCACAACAAATAGGAAGAACTTCTTCCACTTCACTTTGTAGTACTTTCAAAATTTTAATGCTGCTTTCACAAGTGTTGTCTGTCCTCTCTTGACAAAAAAAACCTCAACAAAAACAAAACCCCAAACCAAAAAATCCAAAAACAAAACCAAAAAAATCCACCTATAACCCTTCTAGGCAGAATTGGTGCCATTTACGTTACTATTCTCTGGACCCAAACTGTTTCACGGCTTTGGTTTTTTTTAATGAAGTAGCCCCAAACTGGGGGTTATTTCAATAATAGGCGAATATTTTTAATTTCTGTAAGTAATTTGACTTCCATTTTCTGTAGCACTGTGGAAGTACACTTATTTTATTGAATCTTATACACTGGACTTTGTTACTGTGGTGAAATGACCAGAAATAATCACTTCTTTCAGTTCATCTCATAAGACATGGATTGTGGCACTGTGACCGCGTTCTGCACGTTAGTCTTTAACCACAACCAAATTGCTCTGTTCCTTTTTGATATTTACTGTAAAACAAATGATTGTGCACTCTAAGGTAAATGTGTTTCAACAGGCAATTGGATACAGTGCAGACACATGTTCACAAGCTCCAAATCTTTCAAATAGCCATAACCATAGACAATAGGGGTAATGCTCCCTCATATCATTTCTGCTTCCAGAAACATCTGACACATGCCACACCTCTGCCTGACAGGTCAACACCAATGATCCCTGACAACAATCTAGGGAGACTCACCAGGAAGATTCCAGTTATGATATCAAGATATGTCTGCATGTGAAAATTTTGCAAGAAACAGTTCTAAAGAGACTGGAGGAAATAACTCTCTCACAATGCAGGACTTCAGCAATTCAAAAATCAGATTTCACTATTTTGTGGCCAGCTACATTGCAGCTACATTTACTGAAAAGGCAATTACCCGCAGCCATTCTAGTGACTCATACTAGATGCTCTAATGTCTCATTAATCTATCTGCATCTTCTCTTAACTCCCCATTTCCCTAAGTCCATAAAGGATCATTAATCTTAATTTCCATAAATTCACCGTAAGATCAAATGTATTTTGACTGCAACCTTTCTTACCTTAGTTATTGCTCTACCCCCAGATATTATCCTTGTAAAGGGAAAAACAACCTTTTCCCATACACTTCCCACTGAAACTTGAATTTATTAGACCTTTGCCTTGCAAATCCAGATTTCAGGGTGTCTTTCTTGTTTGTTTCTTACTGATTTCTAACTATAAACTTTGTATAAAAGTGACATAACATATTAAACAGTAATGCAATCAATGAAATTTACTAAGTGCTAATCATGGTCAAACTCATACGATTAATATTAGTAAATTGAGACCTTCCTGCCAAAAAACTGCAGAAAGTACCCATACAAGATATTTAACTAATCAGCAAGCCTCAGAGGTCTTCCTCAATGTTCCTCCCCTTTCCTGTGTGGACAGCAAAATCACAACATGATTTCCCACTTCCCAGACCGAATGGGAGATAAAGGCTATAGGTCAGAACCAGAAGGACTGCTAGGTAGCTCCCCAAAAAGTTGATATTCATGGGGACCCTTGAACCACAAGGCTTTGGGCAGTGTTCCAGCACCACAGAATGACAGCTGAAGGAACAAAGTGATCTCTACTCATATTCCAACTTCCTCACCCTTTGCGCTCTAGACATCCTCCTTTCTGCCTCAGCCCTGTGTCACGACCTCTGTACAATTTACATTCTGCTTGCATGCAATGACACGTGATCCTGTGTGACTGCCATGATACAAAATGTAATTCCTTGATTTCTTTTTATAGTCAACAATAAATCGTGAATGATTAACAGCTCACCCTGACTGAATAAGATGTTGAGAGCAGTCCTGTTTCCATATCGCCATTCACAGAGAGCAAGTGAGTTTGTTAGTATGGAAAATGTTAAAGAAAGCAACTCTCAGCATCTCACTTGAGCATCTAGTCAAACTGAGATACCTTCTACTGTATAAAGAAGTCTACTCTTCTTGTATTCATTGTCTGCAACTGGCACACAAGGAATGCTGTTCCAGTAGAAAGTAGAGAACCTAACACCAATATCCTAAGGATCCAAATATTCCCCGTGGGCAAGGTATGCTTATTAAATGCTACAGAGATTCCTCAGTGGGAGCATCCTCTGGGGTTCTTTGAATAGTCAGCACTATGAAGCAGAACTAAATTTAGAAAACTGATCTTTTTTCAACTACCTCTGGTAAGTGTCTATGGGACTTGGCATGCAAAAAACCCCTTTTATCTAACCAGTAGAGGAAAAGACCTGGCAGTGACTCCATGTCATGAGCCATTTGCAGAAGACATAGGGTTTTTTGTGGTGTCTGAGGACAGATATATTGCTAAATTATCCCACATCCTAAAGAAGAGAGATTATTTCTGCAGTGATCACACGTGGCTGACAATCAGTTCATGAAGACATCCACTGAGTTGGAAGTTATGAGCAGGTGTGACCAGAACCAGGCCAAGTCCTATAATGAAACTGATTCCATGGTATGGTGCACATGAGAGAGGAGATGTATCTGCCTAGGTTATTTATGGAACACCTTGGCAACACATTAGCAAAGAAAGATGCTTATGTATGTCTTACGTCACTGTATGTGACAGGACCAGAAGAATTTCTCACACACCAACTGGATAATCTAATGTGTATATGAAATTGTATGTTTACAAGAACAAAAATTACCGAAATACGGTATTTCATTTTGTTCCAAATATGTATGTGACAAAATCTCTTTCTGAATACTGGTGTGGTGCATTGTTCCACAGGACAGACTTACCACGTACTTTCCCAATAGATTACCACTTATACTCATATTTCGAGTAAACTGAACTATTCAAGAGTGGTAGGTGTCTCAGGGAAAGCATGTGTACATGATTCCTTAAGGGCTAAAAATGAATCTAAGTCTAATTCATCATGAGTATATGGTCTTTTCATGCACTGGGGGTTGGATTGTGTTATCACACTTAATTTGTTACAGAGTTCGCCTTGTTCCATTAAATCCATCACCAGAATTGACAATTTCCTGTTTCACAAGAGGGTGAAGTCGGGCAGGCAGAACAGTGCTTACCTCAAGATTTCATAGTAAGATGTTCCCCATAAAAAAAAAGTTCTCCTTTTGGTTTTTTTGGGGCGTTTTTTCTTTTCTTCTCTCTTAAGGAATTTTCCCCATACTAGTGTTGCCAAGACTGGGTACTTAAGAGAGACAAAAAGACCTGGCCACAGGGGGAGGGGTCCAGCTGGCTACCCTCTTTTACCTGGGGTTTTCTCATGTAAGGCAGAGACGCCACGAGATTTGATCTGGGAGAAAAGGGGTTGGTTGCCATCCCTAGCTCTCTTGCTCTCTCGGCATTTGGAGGGGAGAGAAGCTGCGGTTGCTGTGGGGAGAATTCATCACCACTGCCGAGTTCTGCCTTCTGCTGCCTCTCTTCTACAGTGAGTGGCGGTTCTGCTTGGTGGAGCAGCAGTTGCACTGGAACCCTATTTAACACCCTACCTCACTAAAAGAGGGACTTTTCACCATCTGCTCCGGTGTCTCAAGGGAAAAACCCCGGGCTCCCGGGCCCGCTTTTCCCTGCCCCGCTGGGAGCCAGGCCGCGGCTGCCCCGCCCCCGCCGTTCCTTT